>FLSR01000172.1:897858-920570 GCA_900092035.1 Leuciscus waleckii
TATAATTATTATGCTGGTAGAATCTACAGCAGTGGCCAAAAGTGATTTCCTGAGGGGATATTTGTTTTTAATGAACCTACAAATTTGATTAAACCATCAAAATATGAGGAAAATATTTTATGCTTAAATACGAGGAAATAATAATACAGTAATCTTGATTAAGGTATTTATCTGACAAAATTATTTAGGAATAAAAGGTAAACTAAAGATACATATTTTGTTTTACTATGCACAAGAAAAATGCATAGAAAAACATAAAGCTAACTGGAAAAATGTTGCTTCCCTCTTATTTTTGCATGTGTTCATACTTTCTTTATATGACATTCTGGCCCAAAATCATGCACACACAATTTGGCCTGTTTCATTGCGTCATTATCACAAACTACACAATATACATCACTCTTTTTGTGTGTAAAACGAAATAACAACTGCAAAATAGTACCATTTCCACAGTAAAACTGTCGCTGTATATATATGCAGGTGACGTTTCGAAAGGTTTTCACTGACTAAACGGCAGTGTTTTGAGATGAAAAATGTGTGTTTGGTTAGCGGTTATTTCATGCATTTCTCCGGCGCGCCTCAGATAAGTTATTACAGTAATGGTGTCCACTAGCTGGTGCGGTCGGTGGATCCGCTGTAATTTACCTGAGCCAAACACAACACCCTCGGCCCCCAATAATGTCCCTTTATATTTGCGGCCCGCAAGATAAAAATCCCTAATGCCTCCGTATTAAAAGAGCTTGCCTCATTTACAAATGTAATTTGAATTGAGGATCGTCTCCCAATATCCCACTCATTTGGGTAGCGATTGAGCAGGCCTGTGTGCGGAGATGTCTCTGTCCCCGTGCGGACTCGGCCCGTCTCTGCGCCGGCTGATGGAGTGATTAGAGCTGTTGGAGATTACTCAAGCAGAGAGACTGTAAATTGGCAAGGATGTTTTATCAGCGCGTGTCACAATATATGAAAGCAGATGTGCGTGCGTGAAGCTGCTCTCCCACATTACGCCGGGCCAATAATTGAGATCTTTTTTATTCCCGCAGATTACCGCTCTCACTGATCACGCTGTCACGTCAAAGTGAGCACTTCATTCGCCTTGTATGCACGCCAGATCTATTTTGCTTTGGTAATGGGCTGATATTACCGCTGCACAAAGACGATGAAGACATCAGTGTGATAGATAGGCGGAAGATTAAATGGGATCTTTATGACTTCTTTGATCATCAGTTATGACTGCGTGATAAGATGAGTCAAGTTGGGTGCTGATTTGTTCTTTATTGGATGCAAACATTAGCCAGGGGCAGCCAAGCTTGAGCTGATGCTCTCATTTAAGGTGGAACGGCGTGTTTCGTGCCTGTGATGAGAGGAGAGGACCTTATGCGTTTGACTTTGTGCTTGGAAACTGGGGTTTATTACAGGGCCTTGTTTCAGGACTGCATTTTCTTGCTCTTGTTTGAATTTAGCTGCTTATTCACAATTGGAAACACTTTATTTTGCAGTGTCCTTGTGTTACATACCATAGTAATAACAGTAAATTATACATAATTTCATGCAACTAACCCTCAACTGAACCCTAATCCTACCCTAAACCCTATAGGAAGTACATGTAGTTGCTTCATATTACTCAGTAGGCTACATAAATATATAATTACACTGTAACAGTGACACCTTAAAATAAAGTGCAACCTCAAATTTGCATTTGTTTGCTTGGATTTGAAAATTTTGTAATATATGCAATATGTGTAATACTCATTCTTGCATTTAAATTAATCATATGAAACGGTGCACTTACTGTGTACATGCATGTTTTTACATTGTACTTTATTATTTGATCAAAAATACAGTAAAACAGTAATATTGTTGAATATTATTACAATTGTAATATTAATTTATTTCTTCCTGTGATGGTAAAGCTTCAGTGTCACATGATCCATCAGAAATCATTATAATATGCTGATTTGGTGCTGAAAAAGCACCAGGAGTTTTTTCAGGAGCCTATGATGAATAGAAAGTTCTGATGAAAAGGATTTAATTGAAATATAAATCTTTTGTTAAATTATAAATGGCTGTGCTGTTACTGTTGATTAGTTTAATACCTGCCTATCAAAAGTCTTAATTTTTCTTCAAACTCCTGTGAGGTGGCTCTTTTATGAATAGTTCAGAAAAATTAGCATAGTTCAGACTTCAGAGAATACACTGCCCTATAATTAACAGCATTATTTAGGGAGAGAGATTTTTTTTATGTCATTTTTTAAATTTGTAGCTATAATGAATCACAATCAAATAAAAATGTATTGTTTTCTAATCGATACAAGCACATTCCAGGGCCCTTGCTGCAACAGTGGAGAAAGGTTTGCTACATTTCAATTGGACTTTGGTGGACTAGCACAAACAAATGTCCAACACCATCAGATAAGGATGCAAGGACAACTCACAGACACCTCAATCATGGGAAGGACAGGACTTCCCATTGGTCCACAGGCAGTTTCTGCCCTGCACCCATCAGGAGACTAATCCCTACCGTTTAAGCCAACCACCATAAAAATTCTTTAGGACTTTTTGGATGCAAGAGCAGTGGCTGAAACAAAGGGAGGCCACAATAAGCTATCCAATCCATTCATAACTATGTTCGAAAAAACTTAAACTACACACATTCATTTCATACGTATTAAGGGAAATAAGTGTTCTCAGTGACAGCTATTTGTAGTGCAACATCTTCATCAACAAATGAATCCGGTGAGACAATTGCAGATATACCATTCATAGTCTCCCATCTGGAGAGACTGTAATAGATGCACCTGCAAAGGTGAAACAGTAACAATTACAGCACGTACTGAGGGCCAGATGTACGTACATTTGCGAACGCAGCGTTAATAGCGCCATGGCCAAGACTCAGAAAGCGCTTGATGTGAAACCGCAGTGTGCGTGTTATATACCAAACCTGCAGTTCATCAGGTAATCAGCGCCTGTCCCCACCAACTACACTCACCTAAAGGATTATTAGGAACACCATACTAGTACTGTGTTTGACCCCCTTTCGCCTTCAGAACTGCCTTAATTCTACGTTGCATTGATTCAACAAGGTGCTGAAAGCGTTCTTTAGAAATGTTGGCCCATATTGATAGGATAGCATCTTTCAGTTGATGGAGATTTGTGGGATGCACATCCAGGGCACGAAGCTCCCGTTTCACCACATCCCAAAGATGCTCTATTGGGTTGAGATCTGGTGACTGTGGTGGCCATTTTAGTACAGTGAACTCATTGTCATTTTCAAGAAACCAATTTGAAATGATTCGAGCTTTGTGACATGGTTCATTATCCTGCTGGAAGTAGCCATCAGAGTATGGGTACATGGTGGTCATAAAGGGATGGACATGGTCAGAAATAATGCTCAGGTAGGCCGTGGCATTTAAACGATGCCCAGTTGGCACTAAGGGGCCTAAAGTGTGCCAAGAAAACATCCCCCACACCATTACACCACGACCACCAGCCTGCACAGTGGTAACAAGGCGTGATGGATCCATGTTCTCATTCTGTTTACGCCAAATTCTGATTCTACCATCTGAATGTCTCAACAGAAATTGAGACTCATCAGACCAGGCAACATTTTTCTAGTCTTCAACTGTCCAATTTTGGTGAGCTTGTGCAAATTGTAGCCTCTTTTTCCTATTTGTAGTGGAGATGATTGGTACCCGGTGGGGTCTTCTGCTGTTGTAGCCCATCCGCCTCTAGGTTGTGTGTGTTGTGGCTTCACAAATGCTTTGCTGCATTCCTCGGTTGTAACGAGTGGTTATTTCAGTCAAAGTTGCTCTTCTATCATCTTGATTCAGTCTGCCCATTCTCCTCTGACCTCTAGCATCAACAAGGCATTTTCGCCCACAGGATTGCCGCATACTGGATGTTTTTCCCTTTTCACACCATTCTTTGTAAATCCTAGAAATGGTTGTGCGTGAAAATCCCATTAACTGAGCAGATTGTGAAATACTCAGACCGGCGCGTCTGGCACCAACAACCATGCCATGCTCAAAATTGCTTAAATCACCTTTCTTTCCCATTCTGACATTCAGTTTGGAGTTCAGGAGATTTTCTTGACCAGGACCACACCCCTAAATGCATTGAAGCAACTGCCATTTGATTGGTTGATTAGATAATTGCATTAATGAGAAATTCAACAGGTGTTCCTAATAATCCTTTAGGTATGTGTATTGTTACACCCCTTATTATTTCTGAATGCGATGGCAGCGAAGGCAACCCCGGTTACAGCGGCATTACGATGTTTAACACGGCGCCGAATAATATCCAATACATCCATAGAAATGTGTTTTCCATTTGACGTAAGTGTATTAAAACAGTGGCCAGTAACATGTTAATACAATCTCAGCCTTAGATGTGTTGCCCCCGGACCGCCGGCTGAACGTCTGATGCATACGGCACACCTGGAAGAAAAGATGCCGTGATGCCAAACCCCCTCATGGAAAAAGAAAGCCGTCATGTTTACAACTGTGACATTGAGTGTTTGTCATGAGTATCTAAACGCTGGATTGATTTTCAAAGGTGTGAGAAGTTCACATAGACTCTTTAAAATACGTCCAAGAGTTTTACACACCGCTCGGTTATTGTAGGGACATCGACTTTTCGCTTTCACACCACTAAACATGACGCTGAACAAAACGAATTGTGATTGTGACTTTGTATATGTACATTTCTGAAATACGTAGACAGTTAGCTCTGATAACAGAACACTCTAAATTAATTGTAGTATGGACTCATGCACTTTCTGTAAAACTGCTGTGTATTGTGAAAAGCGCTATACAAATAAACGTGAATTGTGATTGGTTGCTGTACATGTCAGTCAGACGGCCTCTGGGCGGCCCTTGGCCAATGAAAGTCCAGACCTTCTGCCGCCAGTCTAAAGATCTGCCTACGCGAGACTAAAGGTCCTTGCACACTGAGTCCGAAATTCTCGTCTGAAATTTTCACGTTAAAAAATAATTACGACCTCACGTTGTGTCATTCATGTTTACACACTGCCTCCGAAACTTTCGTCCGTCATAAAATAAATCGGATCGGGTTTGATTTTCTGTGGTTTTTTCATCTGTAGCAAGCATTTCGAGAGGTGTTTTGACAATTCAGAGCCACCGAATGACGAATACGAAAACTTCGGACTCGGTGTGCAAGGACCTTGACTGTGTGTGAGTTTTGTGTTGTGTGAAGAATGGCTTCTTGGAATTGGTTCTTGCATGTGCCGAAACCGAATGCAGTGCTACAGTGTGAGAGCCGCTTTATCAGTGAACAACGCAACTCAGGCTCACTGTCAAACCAAGTCTCTGTACCTGCATTTTTACAAAACTCCAAAACACGTTTACCACATAGCGATATTCGTAAACTTGCTCAGTTGCTCACCTGGTACAGCTTGAGAGGTGAAGCGCTCAGGTACAAGTCCCGTTAAACACATGTGGCAATCAAAGAGCACAAAGACTAGAAGCAAGCTAACAAGGCATGTTGCTTTAGCAAATGTGCTTTTATCTCACGTAACACCATCGGTTAGGTTTAGGGTCGGGTTTAGTGAAGGGGAACGGAAGTTTTCTTCCGGGAACAAACACGTCACAATATTCCTCATTTAAATAATTAATGCGCAGAATAAAGGGGCGGGGCCTGGTTGAGTTAGTTAGTAGTGTGTTAAACTGGCGGTTATGGTAAGGGGTGGGACATTTCCTAGACACACTCGAAGCGCTCGACCAATCACAACACACTTATCAAGCCGACCAATCAGAGCACAGTGTGCTTTTCAGAAGGAGGAGCTTCATAGAGACAGGAACTAAACTGGGGTGCGTTTCCCGTACAGTGACAATATAGGACTGTCGTGAATGACGTCACGTGCTGGTGATGGAGTAATAACTTCTGCTAATTATCGCTAAATATATAATGTGTTTAAAATTATTATAGTGAAGTTACATAAACAACAGAACGCTGTTAATTGTTTAATCACGTTAACATGCAGTATTTTTGTTGAGGATTTATCTGAGGACTACTTCACTGTCGCTTTGCTCTATTCGATGTTTGATTCATCACGGGTTTCCTCATACGTCACACTCCTCAAACACGGCACTGATTGTTGACATGCTAAAATATATGGATTAAATGGGATGAGTGTTACCGAGTGTTAGTTTGCTTACTGTCCCCAAAACAATTATCTGTTTAAGTCCACATGACAGAATTTCTATTTTGGGGTGAACTAGTCCTTTAAAAAATGTATTTAAAAAATGGTGGAACATATACAACACTTTCCCATTTTCATGCATGTAAATGTGAACCATCACGATGTTTGTCAGTGAGCCGTTTATATTCCGTGTGTGTGTGTGTGTGTGTGTGTGTGCTTGTGAGA
Organism: Leuciscus waleckii; assembly: GCA_900092035.1. NCBI lineage: Eukaryota > Metazoa > Chordata > Actinopteri > Cypriniformes > Leuciscidae > Leuciscus > Leuciscus waleckii. Next base: position 904,241 of record FLSR01000172.1, read on the forward strand.
TCTGGCTCGTCTCCAGTCCACCTCCAGCATTGGCGTCCACGATTTGCATGCCGTGTTTGTCTTTGCTAATCATGCCGTGCTCCTCCAACAAGACTTGCAACATCAGAACATGGCTGTTCATCTAATTAAGGTGCTAATTGAATTAAATGACTCCGGTAATGAGTAGACGAGCAGCATAAAAAGCAAAGAGTCAGAACAGGCTAATTAACAAAAGAGCCTGGCTTAATTATAACACTTAAAATACATGCAGCACTGCCCTCCCATATTGTTAATTGGTGCACAGGGAAATTTATGATAATTGGGGTAATGATGGCTGCGCGAGGGGCCGTCCCCAAGCCTGCCGGAGTAATTATAAAATACGACGAGTCTCGTGCGCTGCTGTTAATTACTCCTCAGAGGATTCCCTCAGTCTTCTGATGAGATTTGATTTTGTCTGGTTTCTTTGTGGGTTTTCCCCAGTTTGACACACAGTGGGGTCCAGACTACAGGAGCTCGTTTCTGCCATGCAATAAAGAAACTGTTAAACATGTATTTATTTATATCTCTCAATTCAGTCCAGAACTTGCAATTGTGTGTTTATATCTCACAATTCTGAGAAAAAAGTCATATATAGTCGGATATAAGTTCCAAGTTTATAAAAAATTTCGGAATTGCACGTTTATATCTCACAATTCTGACGTTCATCTCACAATTTTCGAGATTAGTCAGAATTGTGAGATATAAACTCGTAATTGTGAGAAAAAAAAAGTAAAAGCAATAATTAAGAATTTTATTCAGTGACGGAAACAAGCTTACATACCAAACCACACTGAATTTTGTTCTCCACATTTTATCATAGAAATGTGCAGAATGTTTTAGGATTATGGAATTTTTTTAAAAGTTTTGGTTTAAAATGATATATGAAAATATTTCAGATTTTGCACTTTTTCACAGATGTTTAATTAATTAAAGTAATTTGGCAATTGATGATTTGAACTTCTCTGTAAAAGACGGTCAATTCTAAAAACAAATATATATAATTTTCAGCTAAACCTTTTATTATAATTATTATGCTGGTATAATATACAGCAGTGGCCAAAAGTGATTTCCTGAGGGGATATTTGTTTTTAATGAACCTACAAATTTGATTAAACCATCAAAATATGAGGAAAATATTTTATGCTTAAATACGAGGAAATAATAATACAGTAATCTTGATTAAGGTATTTATCTGACAAAATTATTTAGGAATAAAAGGTAAACTAAAGATACATATTTTGTTTTACTATGCACAAGAAAAATGCATAGAAAAACATAAAGCTAACTGGAAAAATGTTGCTTCCCTCTTATTTTTGCATGTGTTCATACTTTCTTTATATGACATTCTGGCCCAAAATCATGCACACACAATTTGGCCTGTTTCATTGCGTCATTATCACAAACTACACAATATACATCACTCTTTTTGTGTGTAAAACGAAATAACAACTGCAAAATAGTACCATTTCCACAGTAAAACTGTCGCTGTATATATATGCAGGTTTGACGTTTCGAAAGGTTTTCACTGACTAAACGGCAGTGTTTTGAGATGAAAAATGTGTGTTTGGTTAGCGGTTATTTCATGCATTTCTCCGGCGCGCCTCAGATAAGTTATTACAGTAATGGTGTCCACTGGTGCGGTCGGTGGATCCGCTGTAATTTACCTGAGCCAAACACAACACCCTCGGCCCCCAATAATGTCCCTTTATATTTGCGGCCCGCAAGATAAAAATCCCTAATGCCTCCGTATTAAAAGAGCTTGCCTCATTTACAAATGTAATTTGAATTGAGGATCGTCTCCCAATATCCCACTCATTTGGGTAGCGATTGAGCAGGCCTGTGTGCGGAGATGTCTCTGTCCCCGTGCGGACTCGGCCCGTCTCTGCGCCGGCTGATGGAGTGATTAGAGCTGTTGGAGATTACTCAAGCAGAGAGACTGTAAATTGGCAAGGATGTTTTATCAGCGCGTGTCACAATATATGAAAGCAGATGTGCGTGCGTGAAGCTGCTCTCCCACATTACTAAAGCAGGACCCTGAATTCTACATACTTTTACCTTTGTGGTTGCAAATATGCAAATATTGTCTGACGGGAGGTCAGTAGCATTTGGGACTTGTTTCAGTGCCTTTTTTTGGTGCAATTTTATTTTGTTTTGTTGGGATTGATTTGTTTAATTTTTTTTTTTTTTTTTTTTTTTTTTTCCTTGTTTTTTAATAAATTTGTTTGTTTATTATGTTTTACTCTGATTTTGAATAACTTGATTTCCTTTAAAAAAAAAAAAATTAAAAAAATATATACTTTTAGACTGGTCCAGATGAAATTTTTATTTTATTTTTTGTGCTGATTTTGGAAAAAATCAGTGGAATATATTTTTTAGCAGATTTCTTGTACACTGTCAAATCTAATTAGTTAAACTTACTTAAAAAAGCATGCAAATTGATTGCCTAAGTAAACTGAAATAGGAATAGTATGTTGTACTGGCAAATGTTTAGTTAGTATAGTTCACTTACACAAGAGTTCTAGAAACAAAAAAAAGAGTAAATAATAAATAAAATGTAATTGTTACCATTGTTCTGGTTTGCAGGCTGAAAGTTGAAGTCTGTGTGTGACTCTAGCATGGATAATTGCAGGATATTATCACAAATATGGAGGGATTATATTAACCCAATTAAAAGTTTCTCAAGGTGTTTTATTATTATTATATTATATAAGTATTAGCTACAAAATTTTAAAAGATCGTTATTTGACATGAAATATAATTTTGTTATCTCTCTCCCTCTCTCTCTCTCTCTCTCTCTCTCTCTCTCTCTGGATAAATGTTTGTCTTAGAAACTAATTTTACTCAAAAATTGCTACGTTTCACAAACAATAAAAAAAAAGCAAGTAACACATTGAATTTAACATTAAATTTATCATTCGAAAAACGGAAATAGTATTTTCTTGTAAAACATACTCTAATAAAAAAATGTATGTGCAACTTTAATTTTTATTTTATTTTTTACAACGTACAGTGGATTTTAATTAACAGCTTAATTTAATATTATGTGCTTTTGTTTAACATATATGTTCACCAACAACAAAAAATCAACCAAAATAATTTGAGATCAAAGAATAATTTTTCCTTTGTTAAAGACCGCTTTACTATAGTATTCATTTATTACCACCTATTTGTCTGGCAACACCCCCCTAGGAAACATAAATATTGCAAAGTAAACATAATAAACCTTTAAACAAAAAAAACAAAAATATATATAATAATGTTAATAATAAAAAGAAAGCAGTGTGACAAATAGTATTGAAATGCAAAGACTAAACTTTGATGCAGAACATCAGTTATTGTTGCATTATTAATACTGTACGTATTGCTGATCATTTAACATACTTTATTATGATGTAAAGCCATTAAAACAATGATTTACAGTCACATAGTTGTACGCTGATAGAAGTTTGTGGTAGAAACTAATTTTACAAAAAAATCGCTAAGTTTCACAAACAATAAAAAAAGGCAATTAACAGATTGAATTTAACATGACATTTAGCATTAGAAAAATTGAAATAGTATTTACTCTAATCATCTTCAAAATCATTGTTTTACAGTGTACAGTGTATTTTAATTTTACTTCATACATTGGGAAGGACAATGGAACTTTAGCTGAATTCAATATTGTGTTTCTGTTTAACATATAAAAAAATAAAATAAAAAAAATCACTCAAAATAATTTGAGATCAAATAATTTTTCCTTAGTTAAAGACCCCTGTACTAAAGTACTAATTTATTACCACCTATTTGTATGTAGTTGATTATTATTACTCAGTACTTAAATATAACATGTAACAATGACACCTTTAAAATAAAGTGTAACCGAAACAATGATGATAAAATGCAAAGACTAAAACTTTGATGCAGAACATCAGTTGGTATTGTTGGATTATTAATACTGGATTATTGCTGATAATTTAACTGACGCTCGCTGGTGCATCAAATCCCCCAGTGTTTAAGTGGCGTGGTCCCAGTGGTCCCAGTGGTCCCAGTGGTGTGTCGGGACTCACTCGTCTTCCTGACAGCCGAACAATGAGCTCCATCTCTGGGCCTGTAAACCCTGCAGACTCTGTGTGTGTGTGTGTGCTGACCGCGGCCCACAGCGAACACTTTCCTCTCGGTCTGAGCGCCTGTTGCTCTGCGCTGGGACAGGGAACACACTCGACTCTGAGCGTGAAGTGACACCTGACCGAGGACTCCTGAAACACCAGCGTTATTAAGGCACGCGGGACACCTCTCGTCCCAGCGCTGCATGCTAGGATTGCTGCCGCGCGCCGATAACGCTGGGTGGCTGATAAAGTCCAGGAGTAATGGCTTTTTACTAATGAGAAAAGTGCCGCTGATTATGACGAATAGCCCTGGACCAACAGGCTAAGCTGCGACACAAGCCTGCGATTGTTAGCAGCACAGGTTTAGCATTTCATTATGTACAGCCCCACTTATGTGCAAACCCTGCGCTTACATACACTTTCCCCCGTATTTCAGTTATTGTCCTCCGCTTTAGCATTTACAAAATGAGACGCTGCATCAATAAATTGCGCTTCTAGTATGAAATGCATGATTAAAAAATACAAATAAATGCTGATCAGACAGAAAGGCTGAGTGCATATACTCTCTAAACATATGCTGGGTTGTTTTAACCCAACGTTGGGTCAAACATGGACAAACCCAAACATTGGGTTAAAAATGTAATTGAATTTTTATAACCCAATGGCTGGGTTTGTCTATATTTGACCCAACGTTGGGTTGAAACAACCCAGCATTTTTTAGAGTGACTATATATAAATATTTCTTTAACTTGGAATTGATTGGTTATGAATCAAAACATCAAGACCATGATGCACGGATAAATGCGGTGGTATCTGGTATCGGTTTGCTGACCGGTTTTCTTTTTTGATTAGACTGCGCAATAAAATGCTAAATATCTGTCACCTCTACTCTCTCGGCTGTTTGCACTACTTACCTAGTTTACCATGAAATAATTAATGAGTTCTTTAAAATTTGTGATAAACCAATTAATCAAACAGAGCCATGCATCATTTAATCATGTGGCTGTGTCACACTTAATTTTGCAGTATAAATCACATGCATTTTTAGACATTTTTGGCTTTCTGTTTGATTCAAAACTCTGAAAATTAAACAATGTTTTAAAACCTTAAAGTGAAAATTGATGAATCTAATGAAGAAGTCAATGTTTTAAATGCATAAATAATGCAGGTTTCATTGTAGTCCTAAAAAATGGTCAACAGTATGCAGTCTCTGAATGTGGAGGAGGCATCAGAGTATACACTGAACATCAGGTGTATGTGTGCACACAAATATCAATAATAAATATGAATGGCTTTGAGGATCTTAAGCGCTGTCACACAATTTTGTTAATTTTTTTTTATCATATTGAATTGAATAATCCTTACCTTATTTAATTGAATAATTGATTGAAGGATTGTTCAGTTTATTCAATTAAATTACGTAAGGATTATTCAATTCAGTTTGATGGAATTTTACTATTAATTAAATTGCATGAATCTAAAAAAAAAAACACTGAAAAACTGTAAACTGAAAAACACAATAAATAAAAGTTACTTAATTTTCATTTGCAAGTATTTGCATGCATATTTCTCACATATGGAATTAAGCTAAATCTACTTAACTAAATTAAGTAAAATTAACATAGAAAAATAAGTACATTTAACTTGGCCAGTTAAAGTTTGAGTGATTAATCTTGTTGGTTACCTGGTTACCTTACGATTTTGAGTTCATTGAAATAGAAAACTTGAGTTCATACAGTGAAGGAGATTGGTTTAATCAAAGAAACTAAAATATTATGTTATCTGAACCACATTAATTATATAAGTTGATTTGACAAAAGAAAAAGTTAACTTTGCAATACCGTAATGCATTTTACTCAAAACTAATATAACACTGAATTAATCCATGCTTTTAAAGTGTTTGCTTTACTAAGAACATCTAAGTAAATAATACAGTATGAATATTGTGTAGACAACATATCTAATAATGTGCTCTCAATACTTGGTACACAATTCAATTCAATTCACATTTGTTATTTGTAAAGTGCTTTTCACAATACGTATCGTTTAAAAGCTTTAAAAAATGCATGCGAACAATAAACAATAACGGTAATGTTCGTCTAATCATTTTTGAGATCATTGAATCTGTGATTTTGAGTAGAAAATGAACTCCAAATGTCACAAAACAGCAAGTTACTAAACCTAACAACAAAAAGCATTGATAAAACAGTGTAAATACAGCTGGAAAACAACTCTTTTGTTCAACATCGCTCTGGATTTTCCTCTCGATTGGTGCGTATTCCTTCGTTTTTCTGCTAATAACAGCCTATGAAACGAGCCGTATGGACCAGCACCGGCTGAGTGTGTGTGTGTGTGTCGGTTTAGACCTCGGGGTTAAACAACTGCTCTGTACACTGAGCTTTGAGAAAACACTCGCCGGTTAAGCAAAGCATACATTACGCGAGCGCTAGCTTGTCACTGTCAGTGTGTGAAACGGCGGGGTCAGAGGAGAGGGCAAAGCTCATAAACGGCCCTGAAAGCAGACAAATAATGGGATCCCTGATGTGGAACGACCACTGAAAAGCTTGCTTATGTAAATAAGAGCTGCGATGTTGAAATCCATTATCAGGCTCATTTGCATAATGGGGTGTGCAGGACGAGCCCCGCCCCCCCCCCAAACGCGAACCCGTATCCGACCCGTCTCCGAGATATATCCGTGTGATCCGCTCTCGAAAGGTTTCGGACTCCTCAGATCTCCATATCACCCCTAACAGGCCGACACCGTATTAGCCAATCATCTTTATAGATGAGCATGGAAATTAGTGGCGGACTTAAAGTGATAACCACAAGCAGAGCTAACATCCCATTATGGCAGACTTAATTGATGAGCTCATTAGGATCATTATTAGAGAAATTGATTTCAAATAGGCACTTAAATCCTGCCTGCTAAAAAGGTGGAGGAGAAAGCGCTCCACAATGCTCTCTGAATCCCTAAAATACATAATGGAGCAAATAATTTAATCGGCTTTCTTTAATTAATAATTTGAGATGGCGTAATATGATCGCGTAAGCCGTTAAAACATTTATGTGTGGAATCAACATTAATGACCGCTCATTGTGCGTGCGCCGGTAATTTATTAATTAACAGTAATCTTAGGCATTCAATTACTCGTGTGCAATGGGTAATTTAGAGGTGTGTGAAGAAGCACTTCTGAATCGGAGACTTCTCCTTACATAAATGTTTGAATCTATTTTTAGAAATCGTCTTTTAGAGATTGTTAACCTCTTGCCTGTTTGGCGCCACTGAAGTATTAGGATTCCTGATGTCATGCAGGTTCATTGAAGGTAATTGAAGTTTTATTACACAGTTAAAGAGTGGACACTGTCCATAAACTGTTACTGAAGCAATTACACTGGCCTTTAGATCTTCTTTTACTGTCTTAGTGCCCTGAATTTGTGATTTGGTGTTTCATTCATATCTGTGGGTCCAGCATCAGTGTTTATTTAAACAGATATTTTATATTTTCGGTCTCTCGGGTGTCTTGAAAGTGAGGTCCAACGCGGTGAGGTCAAACACATGCACTTTCTTTAAGCGTGTCTTTTTTAGCTCTAGATGGGCTTAAACAAGCACACATGAAGAAGATACCAGAAGGCTGTGGATAACTTCACCAGTAAAGGGAGCAGCTCACTGGTAACTGGAGTAGGAATGTAAATATGTAAATAATGCTATTTTTGTTGTAATTATGAAAGGCATGAACGCAGCATAATCACTAACAAGCAACACCTGTGAGTATTCAAACAATGAACCAATCAGAACAAAACAATGAGATCAATGACGGGAGAGGGAATCACATGACTATGAGAAACTACAAAATAAAAGTCATTTTAGTTACAATTTGAGTAATTTTGTTGTTTTTGTAATAATAAAAAAAAAAGTCTATTTTTTATTAAGTTATATTTTATTTCTAGTTGGTATATTTTTATTAAGTTTTATTTTATTTCTAGTTGTTTTTAAACATCAAGTTAAACTTAATGAAAATGAGACATGTTGCATTGGCAACTAGCTGAAATAAAAGTCCCCCTGTAGTCAATCATTTTATCCCTTAAAACTCATCTTTCATCACCAAAATTACATATTTAATTGTTTTTTTTTTCCTTGAAAAAACATTTTGTCATGTCTTAAAATATCTTGAATGTAACTCGACACCCTTGCCTCATTTAGTATGCGGGGTTCTATGAATATGCAAATGAGCCCTGCCTCCACTCACTCACTCAGCTCAGAGATCACACGTTGATCTGATTGGTTACAAGGTAGTTTGTGACGTCAGAAACACCAGCGATTTCAAAGCGTGTGTTTGAGACTGTCTTTGGTTCACTGCAGTTTTAAGGAGGAAATACTCAGCAATGCTGTCGACTTATGAATTTACACATGGTTTGTCTTAAAGCGTATTAAAAACACCACATAGACACATAAACAACATTAAAAGCTGGATTTTCACTTGAACTAATGCTTTATCTGTGTATTTTGTCATTCACACGCTGCTACAGATGAATATCTGCTGTACGGCCAAGGCGGATGTACGGTACAGCAGCAATGGTGTCGACTTATGAATTTACACATGGTTTGTCTTAAAGCATATTAAAAACACCACATAGACACATAAACAACATTAAAAGCTGGATTTTCACTTTAACTAATGCTTTATCTGTGTATTTTGTCATTCACACGCTGCTACAGATGAATATATATATAGTTTCTCACTGACTCGATGGCATTACACACCAACAACACCCTCTTGTGTCCAATGCAACATCTTTAAATTATGCGTACCATTATAAATCAGTGCCATCTTCAAACCACCCCATATTTCGTGTTCATCCCGAAAGAGTGTTGGCTGATAGCGCTTGATCCCTCGACACATTCGCCGGGATGTTCAATGGGAATTTCCAGTTTTCCTTAACTGGCACTTGCCTTGGAAAATGAAGGACAATACAAAATCCTCCATTGAGAGCAATAATACAGACTGTTTGCCACTAGTGGGACATTATCAAGCTGGATTCAGCTGTTCTCTAAGCCACATGAAGTCCATCCTCAACTGTCCCCTCACTTGATTCAACATGGTTAAATTGGTTCCCGAGCCCATTGATATTTCAGCTCTCCATATTGTGCTGCGAGTGAGGATTACACGTTTAGAGGGAACGGATCGTTTGCTGGCATAAAGGTGGTCTTACCCTTATCAGCGGCCAGAAGACTCTCATGCATTCACAACGCTAAAATCCCCTTTAATTGAATTTCTTTTTAGACACACGAGCTTAGAGTTTTTTGGCATTCAATTTTACCTCGCCTTTCGGGATGCTTAAACTCTTCCCGTCATAAAAGCCCATGTCAGAAAAGGGAACTTGCAAATACTTACAATTTTTTTGAACACCGTCTACCTTCCATGCCAGTTATTATATCATTTCAATGAATACTTTCTTGAGAAGGGGTTATCAGCTTAAAAAAAAAAATATATATATATATATATATATAGACTTCTTTCAAGGCCTGATTTAGTGCGTTTAGAAAACTCTCCGAGGAGATGTTAGCATGCCGACAGGCCACACATCAGGAGCGAGCGCTATAAGCGATGCTATCTCTGCGCTCTGATGTATTTAATGCATTGGCGTGAGGACAAGCTCGAGCTGAATGTATGGCTCTTACAGATGTAGAGCGGGTCACAACATGCTGCAGATTGTGTCAGCCAAAGCTGTTTATTAAGCCAGACCACACCATTCATAATCTGTATCTCTCCTTCACATGCTACGGGGGAGGAATATCATATTTTTCGGCCTATAAAATGATAATGATAAAGAACGATCAGAAGTGCTGGTCTGGTCACTGGCCCACATGTGAAGGAGGATGAGAAATCTGCACTTGGCATCAGGCTGTGCTTCTCATGCCATAACGGGTCAGAACAAAACAATAGTTGTTCCAATCATGTGTTCATCACGCCTCTTAAAGGTGCAGTGCGTGATTGCTGAGCCCCTAGTGGTTCCCGATGGAACTGATTTAATATAATGATTGTTTTCAAGCGTGTTTCTCAAAAACACTCCCTCTTTTGGCCTGTTGCTCGAAGCTGGTGGAAACCAAACTAATGGGTTTCGATCACATTTAGTGGGGAACATGTTCTGTTAAATCAGGGTTTGATCCAGAGATGTTTTTGTTAACCTGTAAGTATGTCATAATTCACTTTTCTGCTAAAGATTAAGATTTTGTTATGAAACATCACTAGTTGAAAAACATTTACAAGGCAGGAAAAGACTTGAACGTTTGAGAAAGAAAATATCTGACTATATCAATGCAAGCGAATCAACTGATTTTTTTAAATGAATAATTTATATAGTTTCATGTCCTGTAAGTTTAGCAGTTTTTAAAGTTTTGTAAATTCAAAATCTTGCATGTATGTATATTAATATGCAATTTAAATTATGCTTATTTAATTGAAATGTATGTAATTTCAATTGAATTTTAATATATTTAATTTACCTTAAAAGTTCAAGATTAATTTTCAAAATATAATTGCTTATGTGTAATGCTTTAAGGATATAATATAATTCGGTAACACTTTATAATGTTTCATTAGATAACATGAACTAAGAATGAACAATACTTTAACATTAACTAAGATTAATAAATAATGTAATGTTAACATTTACTAATACATTATTCAAATCAAAATTTGTATTTGTTAATATTAGTTAATGCAAGTAACATGGACAACAAAATTTGTATTTGTTAATATTAGTTAATGCAAGTAACATGAACAACAATGAACATCTATATTTGTATTAACCAACATTAACAAAGATTAATAAATACTGAAACAAATGCACAGCTTATAGTCATTTCATATTACATTAACTAATGTTAACAAATGTAAAGTGTTACACTAATTCACAAAAATAATTATAATGAATAATTACAGTTTTGTTTCTAACATGCATTTACTGTGAACTGTCTTTATGTGGAGCAGGGCAGAAAGGGGGCGTGGCTTTATTGCATCAGATGCTTTGCTCACAGCTGATTGGTCCAGTTTTGGTTTGCGATCTGTTACCCAGAAGAAAACCAGATTAGCCGTGAAAAACAGATCCATCTTGAATGCGTGTCACACTTTTTAAGATGTCAAAATACAAACATGCTACTTATAAGTCCGCATATTAAAGAAAAAATAGCATCACCTTTAATTTCATGTCTCGTATGTGTTTTTAAAATGGAGACCGCTTCACATTCAGTGTAATCAAATGCAAAGGATGTAACAAAAGCCGAAACACATCTGCGTCGCTCAGTAAGTTAGTCTGTGTGGTTGTGCTGAAAGTATTTGTCTTGCTGAGTGACTGGCTCTTTAATGAAACCCTTGACTGCTTTAGTGTGCAGTGTGATTTAAGCGCTGTATATGAGGCTATGATTCAAAAACTTGGATCTGCATCAGCACTGCGTGTTATCTGGGGCTCTTCATGCACAGTTGCCCAAATGACACTTTAATGGCCCACTGTAAGGGCTACTTATTTTGTATCTGTATCCAGTGGCTAATGATGATAAGGTGGGGGATTGTGGGAAGGTTTGCGGGCAGGCAGACGCTATGTCTTCAATGGTCCCTGGGTTTACAATTTCATGTTAAAGGTTTTCTCATTTTACCTCATTACGCACATTTGCCGTAGTGTTTTTGCATAACTGTGCACGCTCAATCTCCTGAAGGACAGCGAGGGTCAGCGGGTGCGCGTCAGAGCACGCAAGTCTCCTTTTACATCAACACATCCGAAATAACAATACTAATAATGCCATTTAGTATTAGTTGAGTTGGTAAAGAAATTCATGCATGATCTGCAAAACCACATTCAAGCACAAGCCTTTAAATAAAGATATTTTCTTAAAGAAACATTCATTTAGTCATGTTTACCCAAACTTTTCCTGGTATATTGTATTTACATAAATTCATAAGGTCGATGTCTTTCTGTAATCGTTTTTGTTGACCTTGCCTTTATTTTGGAATTAAATGTTTTACTCATCCAAAAATAAAAATTAAAAAGACTTGAAGGAATTATATTGTGCTTAAAGAAAATGAATTCTCTTTTTTCTTCCATTTTTTGCAATTTTAGTGTTTTGCATGATTTACATTTTCATGACAAGTACATTTTACTCCCATTTTTTTATTACTGTGGGGGCAAAAATATATAATTCTCATTACTTCAATGCATTAAATCAATAAATAGTAAAGAAACCTCCTAGCAACCACCCAGAACATCATCTTAGCAACTTATCATCAACTTACAACACCTTAGCAACCACCCAGAACATCTTAGCAACCTCCTAGCAACCACCTTCATCGTAGAAACCTCCTAGCAACCACCTACAACATCTTAGAATCCTCCTAGCAACCACACAGAACCCTTAGCAATATCCTTTCAATCACCCAGAACATATCTTAGCAACCTACTAGCAATTAAATATGTAACTAATATAAATAGATGTTTACTTAAAAAATATAAAAAATAAAATCATCTCTGACGAGGCAAAGATGCTAAACGACTCCAAAACTAAAGACCTAATCTGACATCGTGACTGTAAACTCATGCAAGTTCTTAATAAGCAGTGCTTATTTTAAATATATGTACATCTATTTTGTCTGATCTGACAGCCACAGTAAGTCACACTTGTTCAGACTGAACATTTGGCTCAAATGATTTAATGAAGCTATTAAATGTTCCTCATAAAGTACAAAATGTTCTTTAATATATTTTTTCCCCGTTTTATTTACATTTTATGATCATTATCAATGATAAAAACATCCCATTTGATTTCTGACGCTGCTCTGGGGGTCAAAGGTCAGATACACTTGACCTCTGACCTTTAAGGAGCATTTCACAGAGGTCACATGATTACAGGAGTCAGACAAATGCAACAGAATCAATATCTCCACTTCTGCAAGATAAAAAAAATCATGTTTCTGCATCTGATATTTGATATTATTCAGGTATAACCAGATATACGCATGTTTAACTAGTCATATTTAACTCAATGCTGATGATGTAATATGTGTGTGTTATTAACTGAAACACAACCACACTAAATCATGCATATATTTATATATGTGTATATAAGTGCTTACTTCCCATTCCTCAGTCATTAGTATGTTCATTTGTTCTGCTGCTCCAGTAAAACGGCCGGTTTCCCCCAGACTAACACTGACAGGTGCGACAGACTCACACACCTGTGCTTTATCTCCCCGTCAGACCAATCACATGCCACTTCTGTCAGGAGCTTCAGTTATGAGCAGACCTCAGAATCCAAGATGGCAGCTAGTCTAAGGTCTTCTCAGTGTCTCTCTCTGGACTGATTTCATTTAAATGGATTTCATAGTATTTTACCCCTTTTAAGTTGTAGTTTTTAAGTTGTACAAGTCATTTATATGGAAATTTTATCTTGAACTTTTAAGAAGATTGTGGACTACTATGAGTTTAAAAATGACACTATACCTCTGCTCTGAGCTAACTTTGCTAACCTGAGCCTGATCCAACTGATCCTATTAGTCCTGGCTAAACAGAGCAGCTTAATGCAGTCGCTCACCTCGGCAGAGTCAAGCCTCCAAAGGCTATGAATTATTACAATCCCAGTCAATCTTGGCATGCTGGCAGAGGGCCCTGGAGTGTGAAGGCTTTTGTCTGCTGTTTAAGTTACCATGGAAGATGAAATAGTTACAGCGCCACCGTGTCCTGGCCCGGCGCTCTCTTATCGGCCTCCGCGTGTATCTTCTATCTTTAGAGAATGTTTTCTCTTTTTACTCACTATCAATGTTGTATAAATGGAAAAAAGGAATCTCATTTCTCTTACTTTGGCAAGGCTTTTCTCAGCATTATGGAGGAGGTGGCAGTGAGCCATACGCACAACAGGAGAGAGCGCTGAAGATCTGTCAGAGTCTGACACCGCTGGAGAGACCATCAGCAGAGAGGCCTGGCTTTATGCTGAACACAATTCACAACTCCTTTAGTCCATTTTCTAAATACATGTTGTAGATTAATCCATGCATATTTATCTGATAATGTTAAATGTGATGCACAGAACCAAGATCAGCCCTAAAAATTTTTTTATTTTTGCGATAATCCATTACACATTTGGATGCAACCTTAAATGTGTGTCATGATTCGGGTAGCTACCTATAACCCCCATTTTGGCAAGTGGGGCATAAATGACATACCCCAGAATAAAAAGGTTGCTGCTCATAAGTCATTCTGGATAGACACATAACCAACCTCCACTTGAGTTTACAGTTCAAGACTCTTTGAATTACTCAGACTGTTATTAATATGGAGATATATAAACGTAAAAACAAAAATTACTTTTTAAATGTGTACAAATATGATGTGACTGTGTTGTATAAACTTGGAAACACAATAAAGCTGAAGCCACAAGTGTGGTCATGCTTCATTTCAAATCTGAGGATGCTATCTCTAAAACTATGATTTTTACGAAACATTTTATAAGTCCATGTCATCTGAGTTTAATGTCTGGCAAAGGGGAACTTCTCCATTCATGCTCTACTGTTCTCACTCAACCAACTTGTCACACTTGTGCCGTGAATAAGACCTAATCTTCATCATTCTTCTTTTGTTTGTATTCAACATTTATAGCCTTTATTCTGGCATCACATGGCTTGCCTATCAACACCACTCTGATCCCGCTATACATTAATCCTCCTATTATCTAAAGTCTTTCTGGAAAACAAACAAAAAAGCATATTCCTGGGCCTTATGTGAACTCTAAACACATTCGTTTATGGAATAGAATATCTCCCGGTGCGACGGGTGCATTGCAGCTACATTAGCATCAAGCTACATAACATAACACGATTTAAAAAAAATAATATTACACTTTTACTCAAAACTCTCTTTACACCACCATCGAGTGTTTGTATTTACTTCCGATCGCGATCTGATAAGCAGTGTTCGGTGAAAGTTACTTTTAAAAGTAATGTGTTACAATATTGCGCTACTCCCTAAAAAGTAACTTATTGCGTTAAATAGTTACTTTTCATGGGAAGTAATATGTTAAGTTACATTTGTGTTACTTTTAATCACCTGGGCTGGGCTTGCTTGCTTGTTTTTTAATTTTTTTTTTATAAAAGCATGTTGACAGATTGAATACCTTTACTTAATCTGCAAAATTGTTGCTGGTTTTAATTATGGTTTTAGGCGTTTTATGGTTTGAACGCAACACTGCACAGAACTGAGTGTGTGTGTCCGTCATATGTGTGCATTAGCCAACTCCTTACTCTATCCTGACTTTCTGACTTAAGGTCCAGTCACTGCGGCAAATTCACCAACTTGAACATGAGTGATCTGAGTGGGACACTCTCTCGCCCTCATGCTCAAAATTAACCGAACCATAAAATTATGCCCCAAAAAATGTTTTAACCAGAAAGCTTATTTCATTTAATTTTGATACGATTTTTTAATGAATTGTTTTGTTATTTTTTATTTTATTTACTTTTAAATAACTAGATTTTATCAATAAATAATAAATAAATAATGTAAGCACATTCCTCACATTCTTTCAACTTAAATTCAAAATAACTCACAATTTCATGTATAACCCTTTTAATTCAGCTCAAAATATATTACATTGGGTGTCTTTACCGACTTCTTGTGGAAAAATAATGATTAGTTTGAATTTTGAGCATTTTTAGGTTTTTCTATGTGTACTGAAGCACTTAACACTAACCCTAACCCTAACCCTAACCATTAATTCCTAAGGGGGTCAAATTGACACAAAACTCCTGGAATCGAAAACTGTTTAGTCCTAAAAGTCCCAGGGTCTTGGAACCCTCCGATGAACACTCAATTTTTTAAAACTTTTTAAATAAATTAATTTTGCATCAAAATGACCCGAGGGAAGGATGAGAAGCATGTGTGTTAATGTACAACTGTGTCTGAATCAAGCGTGCCGCACAAGCCCTGAAAAGTGAAGCCAAAGCGTCTCGATCGCCCCCCGGTGACTGGTCCTAGTATAGGTCATAAGCCCCGCCTCCCCGTGTTATTCAACAAACTTGAGACCAACTAAACAATTAAATTACACTTCAAATATCATTTTTCCAAAGGTGGTTTCTTTCATTTGCTGTCGTTTTTATCACACTGATGTAAGTTCAAGTGTCTGTTTTTAAAATAAGTTGGTTTTTAGTTAGTTACGTGATGCGGTGGTGTAACGTCATGAT
>FLSR01000172.1:920663-934715 GCA_900092035.1 Leuciscus waleckii
CAGGTCTGGTCCCGAGATCGCTACTGCGCAGACTCAAGTCCCAAGATGTCAGCGCCATATCGGGACACGGGCGGGTTCACTTCTCACCAATGGAAGAGAGCGAAGGGGCGTCATCCATCTTTTTTTACAGTCTATGGTCCGAATGCACTCATTTTTGTTCACCTTCACATATTTCAACAAATTTGACATATAATTATAAATCCAAAATGTAAAAATATGCAATCTACTCCACTTTCCTGCAATGGTGAAAACCTCCAGCTTTAAAGTTTCGAATGCATTGAAATTCGCATGAGCTTGCACGTCCGGTCTCCCGCATTCGTATGAATGGAAGTCAATGGATGGGAAGTGTAGTGTGACTTTAGAGACATTATTCTCTGCATTAGGTTCTCATCAGCTACAACAGCCAGCCTGTAACATCATTGCCAAGTGTAACCTTGCTAATACACGCATATGAATTCAGTGCACATTGCATGTGTGTAAAAAGATACACAGTACCGCATTCTTACACACACATAGATAATTTCTATTTTTTTCCTTCTTCGCACTGATATTCCTCATGTAGGATAATCTCAAATTGGATCTGCACTGTGAATTTTTTTTTTAATTATCTGTGAAGCCTGGTCCTTTTGAGCAAAATAATTCTGGAGTTATGAGGCAGAAATCATGACCCTCATCGCTGCTGTGCTTCTATATCTCGGTGTGGTTTTAACGTTATCTCTTGCTGTAAGTGCTCGACGCTTCCTGATCTTCAGCCGGAGTGTAAAGAAAGTTTGCTATTAATCTGCTGTCCGCTGCCCTGTGTGCATGCACTCGTCACGGCAGATGCCATGTTTACAGAGGCACTTCAGACACGTGATGATCAGTGTATCACATTGTTAATAGATGTTATTTATTATTAATTAGGCTTAAATAAAGTTTTTTAAGTAATGTAAATATACCAACTAAATTTTTCTTAAGTGTAAATAGTAGATGTTATTTATAATAGTGGCAGATTCTATTTAGATCACGGATTGGGAAAAGGCGGATTCAAACTCGGTTCTGTCTTGGCAAGACTTCACCGCTGGCAAAATGGGCTTTTAATAAAACTTAGCTGCCTATGCAGTAGAAAGGCGAAAAACGTTTTAAAATTGGTGCTGCCTGACTAGAAAAAAATGAAAAAAGGCTGATGTCTTCCCTTTTGCAAAATAGTTAGAAAAACTTCAACACCCATAATGCACTGGGCATTTTGCTGTCCAAGTCCACTCCCACCAGTGTGCTCTGGATACGCTTACAGAGTCAAATACCGCATTGCTTTAGTAGGAAATACTTAGCAAACTTTTAGTCACAGTGGTGTCGACTTGTGTTGTTCCCAGTGCAAGAGTTCAGAGAGATCGTTTAGCGGGATTGAGTTACTGTCGGTTTCAGTGAAGGGTCGAGTGGGTTGTAGGCAGTGGATAAAGGCTTCAAAGAATCGTAAATACGAAGAAAATGCCGCTGTTGTAGTCAACATTTCAGACTGGGTGATCATGAACACAGTGTTTTAGGCCAAACGGAGGGGAAAAACTGAAAGAAACTGTCAGTCCTGCCTAACCCCTATAGCAAAACAGTTGAAGGAGTAGTTCACTCCTTTTACTAGCCCATGATTTACCTACGAACATACGAACTCAACTAAGCGCAACTTATGCGACGTACTGCTGATATTTACGCTATGCCATGACCCTCAATAGAAAATTGAAGGTCAGCTCGTTTTGACCTGGGGCAGTACGTAACAACTTAGCGACCAACCCATAACACCCGCAAAATGCATGATAATGCAGGGAAAACATTCAGAACACAACTGTTCCAATAACCCTGTAACTCCATCTTTTTAAGTTTCCCGTAATTTTCCAGTGTCTAAACAGTAAAAACCTCTCTGGTGAGAACTTCAGTAGATAACATTACTGTTGTATGACGAGTACTTATAAATATACCATGTAGAAATCCCATTGTGTCCATGTGTGCCTTTGCTGTGGATTGCTACTCACTTAATAATGTGGGGTTAAAAATAACCCAACGAGTAACCCAACTATGGGGTGGTGTAGCACCTTCCCAACTGTGGCTCATTTTAACCCAGTGCATTGGATTTAAAGCCACTTGGGTTAAAAGTAACCCAACAGTTAAGTTAACTATTTATTTTTATTCATGACATTATTTGACATGGTTAATAAATAAAATACACTTGTTTCAAATACAGATTGTTTATTTGTATAAAACAATAAATATGTCTCAACAAGTATATGACCCAATATGTGTAACCCAGCGGTTGGGTTAAACAAATAACCCAAGGGTTTTCCTGTGTAGTGAGAGCGGCACTATCGAGTGAATCCTGGCTGCTGGAGGAATATTCACATCACATTAAGCAGGATCAGATCGGCCAGAGGACACTATTCTCCAGCAGCCAGCGGGTTTAGAGCTTTCATACAAAGAGCAAAGGCTCTAGATTGATTCATTGATCAACTGTTTTAAGAGCACTTAGATAAAAATCCACACGCCGTCCGATAAATGCAGCATCAGTTAAAGAAGAAGACTTAGACTCCACAATTACACCTTAACTGTAAAGGGAAATGTTTAGTATCTCACCCGATACATGAACAGTCGCATCTAGATCAGCCATTTAGGCTCAGTCCGAAGATCTACTTTTATGTTTGTGTTGAAGTTGGGCAAAGGTGTTCTGGGAGGTTTCAATGGCATCGCTATTTAATTGTCAAGGTGTTGTGAGCTGGTTTCTATACAGTTGCTGGTGTGTTGTGTGTGTGTGATGCTTGCTAAGATCACTTTAATCACTCCTTCTCTTTAACATAGCAGCAAAACAAGTGTGTAAAAAAATGCAATGTAAAATCAATACCATCACAGAAGCTTGGCTTATCAGAAAGACCTTCACCTTACGGCTCTTTGTGATGGTGTTGTAAGTCTTAGTCCAATTTTCCCCTTAAATACCTATGGCTGATTAGCCATTTAAAGCTCACTTAGCATATTTGTCTCTCTTACAGTATTTGGGATATTTTCACTTACTATAACATTGTGGAAAGCACTTTCATTAATGGCTCTTTAGTCTCGCATTAAGTAAATGCATTCATGGTTTAGCAAGTACCACAGATGCCGAAGTTTCACTAGTTCTTTAACCCAGAACATTCCTTCAACTTTCAAAACATTCAAGGGTTAGTTCACCCATCATTTACATGTTATACCCAAATTTCTTTCTCTGCAAACTCAAAATAAGATATTTTTAAGTGGTTTGAAAATCCAGCTTTTAATGTTGTTTATGTGTCTATGTGGTGTTTTTAATATGCTTTAAGACAAACCATGTGTAAGTTCATAAGTCGACAGCATTGCTGAGTATTTTCTCCTTAAAACTGCAGTGAACCAAAGACGGTCTCAAACACACGCTTTGAAATCGCTGGTGTTTCTGACGTCACAAACTACCTTGTAACCGATCAGATCAACGTGTGATCGTCAACCAGTGGATCTCTGAGCTGAGTGAGTGAGTGGAGGCGGGGCTCATTTGGATATTCATAGAACCACGCATACTAAATGAGGCAAGGGTGTCGAGTTACATTCAAGATATTTTAAAGCATGAGGACGTTTTTTTCAAGAAAAAACATTTAAATATGTAATTGATATTTGCGATATCTTGATAATAATTGATATAATGAGTTTTAAGGGATAAAATGATTGACTACAGGGGGACTTTAAAGAATTTTGGGAACCAAACAGTTTTGGTGACATTTCTGTAAAATATCTTCTTTTGTGTTCTGCAGAAGAAAAGTCATACAGGTTGGAACAGCATGAGGGAGAGTAAAGGCCCCGATATACTTCAAACTAAATCGAAGAACTGGTGTGACGTAATTTCGAACAAAATCAGGCCAAAACGAAGTTTGTTTTGTGTTCGTTTTGGGAGTTTAAACCGCTTGCCAACGTGAACTTTCTGGAAAAGTTCGCTCTGTCTGCTGAACCCCTTCCAGCTCCCATTGGTCCACATGGTGATGATGTAATATATGGGTGTGGCTCTGACGCTCCGCCCTCTTTGAGGTGTAAATCTTCTCCGATTAATTTCTTCTGTTCAGTCCGTCAAGGTCAGACACGAGTGAAAACTTGAACACACTGGAGAGGCACTTTATATTAGAAAATGTTGTAATTCTAATTGAAAGAGACACTGTATTTCATGTTTAATACGTAAATCTATCTATTGTAGACTTTACTGGAGTGCCGAATCTCAGAGCTGGTGTAAACATATCCACCTCGCTTCAATCAGATGCTTTCTGAACGGCTGTTTTCTCCTTTTTGTTGTGTTGATTGTGTCATTGAGAGGAAAGAGCGCAGCACATTTTTACATATTCATCTGAACGCCACTCTCAGCAGCGCGGACGGCGTCTGGATGTTTGCTAACGGTATATTGTTGGTTACGTATTTCCAACTTCTTTTTACCCCAAAGTGAAGAACAGAAATGAACTTCGCTGTGAGTATATCAGGGCTTGAATGATGACAGAATATATATTTTTAATCAGTGGTTCTTAACTCTGGTCCTGTTGGACCCCCAACTCTACATGTTGTATGTCTGTCTCTTATTAAACACACCTGACACATCAACTCATCGGCTCGTTAATGGAGACTTAAAGACCTGAGATGTTTGTCAGGTTAGAGAAACATTGAAAACGTGTACTTTTGGGGACCAGGGTGGGGAAACACTGCCTTCAATGGGTCCATTGGATTTGCAGGTTTTCCGTTTCCTAGCCTAAAGGACTGAGTGACTAAAATGAGCTACGAGAAAAATCCCGCACTTCCAATCGGTCCTTTCAGCCCATCCCGTCTTCAAATGATCCGTGATATCTGCAGCTTTATGCCTGCTGTGTACCGTGCCTTCTTATCTCCATATAGGGTCTCGGTCAATAAGCAATTAGCATTTTATGACAAACTGCTCACCAACATCAGGGGAGGCTGGCAGGTTGCCATCGCAGATGATTTTTATAGAGAGGATTCAAGTCATGTCTGGGAGACAGAAGTCAATGTTTATTACCATGGCAATTACATGCCCTCTAAATATCCATAAAAGATAATTTAACATGAGATAGGCAATTAGGCTGATGTTTACTCACTAACAAAAGAGGCTAAAGAATGAATGCTAAAAGCACAACAGCATGTGTTTCACTGGAACTATGTTCAGGCATGTTCAAGCTGTCAGTTTTTACACGTTCATTATTATAAATGTAATTTATCATGACCCCGACCTGTACCTCCGTAATAAGGAACTTTCCTACTATCAGAACAACTTGAGTTTACAGTGCTACCATCTTCATGTTTTTGCGAGCTTGCAGTCAAACTGACTAAATCAAGTGAAAAAGACATAACTATTTTCATAGTATTTCATTTATCTTTTACGAAACATATATTTGCATCAATTTGCCTCATTTAAACTTATTTTGTATTACTTTAAATTATTATACTTACATGTATTATAATTAAACCCATTAACTGGTGGGACATTTGCCATTTATATATTTACAACAATAATATCTTAGACAAAAACCTAAAGTAATCTTGACAAACTATATATCATTTAATAGCTAACTCTAGTTTTCATATTTGGGGATGTTCAATACAAACTAGATGCGAAAGTTCGTCGAGACAAACTTTAAGTTGGCTTGAGAAAGTTTGGAGCAGAAAGTTTTTTGCTAGGCGGTTGCTAGGATGTTGCTATGGTGGTGCTAGGGTATTTTGGGAGGTTGCTAGGGTGTTCTGGGTGGTTGCTAGGCGGTTGCTAGGGTGTTCTGGGTGGTTGCTAGGCGGTTGCTAGGATATTTTGGGTGGTTGCTAGGGTCTTTTGGGTGGTTGCTAGGGGGTTGCTAGGGTCAAAAATGGAACTGACAGTTAAGAAGTTAATTATATTTTACTTATATTTTATTTATAATTGGCTACTTATATTATAAAATATAGTATAATATACAAGTACAATATATTTATTATATTGTACTTGTATTTTAATAATATTTTTTGTTAGGCCTTATATATTTATTATATTTAATAGATTATACTTACTTTTAATTTCTTATTAAAAAAATACTCCCGTAACCAATATTTTTGTTAGGCCCTATTTATTATATTCATATATTTTATTTATAATACTTATATTTAATATATTACACTTCATAAAAAAAAAAAAATTAACTCCCGGAACCAATTTAATTATTATTATTATTATTTAACCATATTGTGCACAAATAACATGTAATGATGTGTGATAACATCCAAACAAATTGTCAGCAAAGACCTCCATAAAAAGTTAATCAATTTATTTAATAAGATCAAGAGGTATTACATATTCACAATATTAAAATTAAAGGAAATTAAAGAACAAACTAAAATAGAAATGAAAAGTAAAAATCCAGAGCTTTCAAAGCGTTGCATGTTTTCAGCGTTTTTTTGTTTGTTCCAAAAGATTTACATATAAATTAGTCATTTTTACACCCGGAACCAATGCACTGTATCATAATAACGTGCGTTTAAGCTGTAACAGCAGCGCTCGAGCTGATATGAACAAAACCTGACAATCATGATATCCAGCACCATTTCAACAACATAAAACATTTTTTTTTCCTCCCAATCACAAAACTCTGTGTTTCCTCCGTCCGCCGTAAGGCCGTAGCAGCAGAAGCCAGCGTCTCCCGAAAGCTCCAGGCGAGCTCTTATTCCCCCCCGGCTCTGAGACCGGCCCACCCGGCTGCTAAATAGCAGACTGACAGCAAAGGAATAATTCACAAGTGGAGCTAATCAAAGGTGAAAAGGGAGAATCAGTAAACGTCGTATCCTTTTGCCACTTTCATCAATCCGGCTAACGAATTTGAGTAAAGCTGAGCAAATTTTACGGGGAAGGAAATTAATATGTAACACATCTGAGGTCTGGCCGGAGCCGGTGGAATTGGAAAAGTCTGCATTATATCACAGGGGCAGATTATTGGAAAGACAATTGGGGCCGTCGGTGTAATCAGAAAACAGTGAGGTGTGTCTATCTTATGATGGCACTGTGACCTAGCGGGCTCATGGCCAAGGAAATTTTTTCCCCCTGTTTTTCGATTCAATCACCGGGGCCATCCGCCCTGCTGCGTGAATCTGTTGGCCCCGCACACATGACAGTATCAATTCAATTACCCTGAAAATGGATACATATTCAGGGTCTAAGAGAGAGCCTGAGAGAGCGCGGAGGGAAGACAAAGAAATACACATTTACCCCCGTAATAAGTTTCATTTGGAGTCGGTTTGAAAACAATTCGCCTGTGCATTTGTCCCTGTCAGATCATATTATCCGCAAATGAAGTTTACAAAATATCAATTCAATTTCTATAACCGAAGCCTGTAGCAAAACACACAGGGCTGTGAATTGACCATATCATAACATCTGAGGGGCCCCTGGTGGCTTTCAAATATTTCCAGTCAGAGGCAATCAGAGCTCGCGCGGCTCATGCTAATCCGTTCAATTTCATCCTTTAAACCATCCCTTTTCCCCCATAAACACGGGGACCAGGGAAGGGTTTGTTTCGGGCTCTTCTTTTGGGCTGGTTTATGCCCTTTTGATCATTCATCTGTGTCCCTCTTTATTTAGCCTCAACTATGATATTTGACTGAATAACAGCATTTCGGTTCATATCGAGCGGTGACGCTCACACACACCTTTTATTAAGAAGCAAGTGGTGCAACAGAAACTATGATGTGACTGAAACATACAAAAGGGCAACTACTGCTAATACACTGATGCACTTGAATAAATTACGCCAACATTTCCACAAACCTGAAAAAAAAAAAAGCAAATGCATGTATTATTGCATTAAATATTCGGGAACAGTTTACAATAAGTTTCCATTGTTAACGTTCTGAGCTTCTGTTGGTTACACTTTACTTTAAGGTGCCATTGTTACAGTGTAATTATATATTTAAGTACTGAATAATATTAATTAACTACTTACTATAGGGTTAGGGTAGGATTAGGTTATGGTTGAGGGTTAATTGCATGTAATTATGCATAATTTACTGTTATTAGTATGGTAATGTAACATATGTAACAAGGACACTGTGAAATAAAGTGTTCCCCTTCTGTTAATTCAGTTATAACGCTTTAGATTAGGGAACGCCTTCACTATTATCTAGGAGTTTTCCCTCATAAACTGTTTAATTACTGCCTAGTAATATTAAGTAAGGTAGTTGTAGTGGTTATGTTTATGAATTAAGGGATGTAGAATATGGCATTAATGTGTGCTTTATAAGTACAGCCAGAATGCTGGTAATATGCATGATAATAAGCAACTTTAATAGTGAATATGTGAAGAGTTCAGATGCTAAAGCCTCTAAGTGCCATCTGACATCTTCTTCTAGAAAGATCATTTTTATCAAGCTCGTATATTTAAGTTAATTTATTTCACTTAAATGACAATTAATAGGTAATTTGCATTGCCATTTAAGTGAATTTACTGAACTTAAATATACAAGCTTGATAAAAATGATCATTCTAGAAGATGTCAGATGTCACTTATAGAGGCTTTAGCATCTGAACTCTTCATGTGTTTCCTAATCTAAAGTGTTACCTCAGTTAATATTCATTTCAACGTTTATTAATGCATTATCAACAGTTGAATCTGTTAATGTTATTTAATGGACATGAACTAACAATGAACAGTTTTATTTTCATCATAACAAAGAATAATAAATCCTGTAACAAGCGTATTGCTCATTGTTAATGTTAGTTAATGCATTAATGGGACCTTGTTGAAAAATGTTTCACTTGCATGCATTCTCATTAAAGTACAGCAAGAACATATCCAGAGCAGTTAGCTGATGCATTATAAAAATCAAAGTTTTTTTGTTTTTTTGAAGTAACATGAAAATTTCTGCTGGGCAGAATTCATAGTTGAGGTCATTAAAGGGATTTAAGTGTATTTGTGACTGATATGCGAGCGTATACGCTCTCGCTGCGCGGCGTATTATTAGTCATCTGGAGAGTGATGGGCTACATTATCTTTCCATTACTTGTTTTTAGCGTTATACACTCTCCCACTTTTCCAGAGAGGCGCTAATTTGCGAATTAAAGATGTGAAGTTTCCTGGATCCGTCTCAGTGGGAAACCGATGTCAGGTTATGAGATGTCTCACAGATGCAGCCTGTAATTGCAGTCGTCTCAGTCTCATGCTCCGTCAGTGAATCTGAGTGTCTTTAAAAATGCTGTTTAACAAATCAATTTCAAAACGCTTACCTTGTAAAACAGTGCGATTGTTCCAGTCACTCCTGATCAGGCAGTGCTGAGTGTTCATCTATTAGAGCGCTAACAAACAGGTTTGCAGAGGAGCAGTGTGGAAATGCGTAATTGGAAAAATATCAAGGAGTCGACATGGATGTAACATTTTTATTGATTTTTTTAGAAACCTCTCTTTGCTTTCTGCCCAAGGCTTATATCATTAACAATCCTCTTCTGCCGCTTGTTCTGTTAAAATGCCTTACTTTTACTTTTTTCGTTTAGACAAAGCAATGCAAATGGACGAAGAAATGATTGAACGCCTCTAATCATAGACATTTTTTCTCAAATCTCACATCTTTTCAGGAAGACCGTCTGCACTATTAATTGCAGGTGATCAATAAGATTTGAGTGTGTTCTGCATGAGTTGGTGAGGACAGAGCCGTATCCACGAATGAGACGAGGCTTTCCCAACATATGCAGGACAAATGGAGGAGCATCATCTCGCTCCCCGAAGAAGCGCCCTGTCGAGTCCTGGTGCAGAACTGGGAATATGAGTGAATACTTCCGGCTTTCCAATTACAATTTGAGTAGCCGGAGCGTCCAGACTGAGACGCATCTGTGGAAATCTGATTGGAAACGCATTTCAAACCACCTAAAAATGTGTGTTGAATCAGATTTGGAGAAAAACGAAACAGATTTCATGTGTTTTTTGCTGTCCATACTTCAAAAACTCATCTGGATATGCAAAAAATCTGATTCTTGCCGGCAGTCTGAACATGGCCTGAGATACTGTACCTTGTTTTGGCCAAATTCAGGCAGAATCACATGTGTATTTCATTGAGAATGTGATCAAACAAGCTCAACGGAAAAGTTTTGATAATAGATAGGTACAGTAAGTGTAATTAAATTGACTGTTTGCCCAATATTTGTGTACTTCGCATTTTTATACTTAATGTTTACTAAAGTCCCCCTGTAGTCAATCATTGTATCCCTTTAAACTCATCTTTGATCACCAAAATGACATATTTAAATGTTTTTTCCTTGAAAAAATGTCTTCACGACTTAAAACGGCTTGAACGTAGCTCGACACCCTTGCCTCATTTAGTATGCACGGTTCTATGAATATGCAAATGAGCCCCGCCTCCACTCACTCCCTCAGCTCAGAGATCCACTGGTTGACGATCACACGTTGATATGATTGGTTACAAGGTAGTTTGTGACGTCAGAAACACCAGCGATTTCAAAGCGTGTGTTTGAGACCGTCTTTGGTTCACTGCAGTTTTAAGGAGAAAATACTCAGCAATGCTGTCGACTTATGAACTTACACATGGTTTGTCTTAAAGCATATTAAAAACACCACATAGACACATAAACAACATTAAAAGCTGGATTTTCACCACAGGGGGACTTTAATTGCAGCCCAAGGGCATTCAGTGCTACCAAGTCAGAATGTTATGTGTCTATGTGGTGTTTTTAATACGCTTTAAGACAAACCATGTGTAAATTCATAAGTCGACACCATTGCTGAGTATTTCCTCCTTAAAACTGCAGTGAACCAAAGACAGTCTCAAAAACATAAGTGCTTATTTCAGCCATTTAACCAAAACCCCATTCAAAAACCCCACTGACTTCAGGACAATGTCACCAGACGTGCTAAAAAGCAACTTGTTTAGGGTTCTGGCCTATAAAGATATGTGTTACTGCCACTTCTGAGGTTTCACTATGGTATGCACTGCTGTCTGATAAGGGAGCTGACTATGTAGGCAATGAGGCGTCGGCATTGAATTTGGAAAAGAGCCATTGTTTTTACTTGCTAAGTGATTTCAGCCAATGAGGATGTCTGGGGTAAAATACCAATGCATGCATTTACTGCCTCTGACAAGTTGGCTTAACAGCCGGCGAGTGATTATTGGCATTCTTATAATATTAGTGTCAGCATGCGTATCCAAAACGACAGGTGTAGCATATCTGGCAGTGCTGTACGACTTTCCTGAATCACGGCCAAATAACAGCAGGGTAAATTTGACCTGAGAGGCATTTGCATGTTAAGTGTGGTCAATCTGAATTGATCAGAACCAAATTAAATGCAGTGGGTTTCAATTTTTCCCTGTTCGCCATTAGCCTCTCACCAGCAACATATGGATGTATTGAATTCAGATTAGTAACCTAAGCATAGACTTAGACAAAGAGGAACTTATCTTTAATTAAAATCATGAAACGGGACCTTAAGTCCTATTCTGAAGGTTCTGTTGGGTTTGAGTAATTACAAGGCCAGGGGTTTGTGCGGTGTGTGTGTGTGTGTGTGTGTGTGAGTCATGTGACTAGCGAGAGGGGGAAGTGATGCGTCATCAAAGGAATCCAAGTAAAACTCAAACCTTAAAAAATATACTCAGTTAAGAAATACATTTGAAGAAACAACCGGAGAACAAATTTGGATCCTCAAGAACATGCACATTGATCCAGCAAATCTTGATTTTCTTCTAGTCTGATCATGTTGGACATGTTCTTCAATATCATTCAGATTGAGCTGATCTTCGAGTCCAACTTTGGTTTGATTGAAGGACATAGACTGTGTGCTATGAAAATATTGGTCTGTGCGATGAATAAATGTACCACTGTAATGGACCAACCTACAACAGTTTTGCATGTTCATACCACAGCCGCTTATAGTGTGAAGTGATTGTTGTGCTTGTTTGTGTGTGAGATTGATGGCACACTGCTATTATACTTGGTAGTTGTAGTCTACTCGTGTCCCGGCTGCACTGAGTCATTTTGTCCAACTCCATTTCCCAGAATTCCTAAGTAACACACCCATTATTTCTACGCAGCTGCTAGTTGACGAGAAAATGAAGCGATATTTTCAAGTGATCCGCGAAAACCCAAAACGAGCTCGCGATTTTACCAAATCAAAGTAAGGGAGAAGCAAAAAGGAGAATGAATAGATATAACCCCAAGTGGAAAAAGGAAATACCAAAGACAAAAGAGTGGCCAGCAGACATGCCAGATCTGTGACACACACACACACTATGCACTGAACTAAAGAAAAGACGTATTAGTCTCATAGAGGAGTGTCATGGGATAGGTCTGTGTTTTTATTTAGTGATGTCTGCCCACAGATCTGC
Organism: Leuciscus waleckii; assembly: GCA_900092035.1. NCBI lineage: Eukaryota > Metazoa > Chordata > Actinopteri > Cypriniformes > Leuciscidae > Leuciscus > Leuciscus waleckii. The sequence goes on from FLSR01000172.1 coordinate 933,021, forward strand.
TCTACTCTGATGTGTAATGATGAGGGGTAAGAGCTGTTATGTTTCTGCACTCTCAATTTTTAGCAAATAAATAAAAAGTTTGTCTAAAAATAATTTTTGTGATGGTTTGTATTTTTGGTGCGCTGCCTCTTTAAGTGATGAACTTGTGTTTGTTTTCAGGGATGATAACAGATGTTTTATACTTGTGTTATGTGCAAAAAAAAAAAGTTACTGTACAGCCCTGGTAGAGGAAAAACACAAGGGTTTGGGAAAACGCTTCATTATACAACTAAACTTTGAGAAATATTTCAATTTTACTGCCATCTTTAACTTGTAGAAAGCTGTCCATTAGCATTCCCACTCATTTCAATGGCAGTCACTCAACTGGTGCAGGACCTCCTGGAAGTTCATGGTTTGAAATCTGCCATGTTTTACATTAATCACCTGAGCTGTGAATGTCATGTGACTAAAACGACATCATTACAGCACTGAATGACTGATGACATCACAAGAACACGGACAGTCCCAAATCCTCCTCTAGTTACTATCACATTACTGCCAGTTGAATTAAATTGCATCTTGGATGACGTGGGGGAGAGTAAATTATCAGGAAATTTTAATTGAAAAGTGAACTAATCCATTAATAAACGCAGTCTGGACCAACCAGCTGTCATCATCCCCTCCCTCTGCTCTTGAAAATTGCTCTTGAACCTTTTAAACCAATTACCACTAAGGGGAAACATGGCAAAATGTGTTTAAGAGTCTTCAGCGCAGTAATGTGACTTATTGGCATTGCCTGCAAATAGGATAATTTCTGAAATTTAGCCTCAATGAGCTTCCATCGCTTTCCCTGATTTATTGACAAGTGGGCATTGGCTCCCGCTCAGGATAATTGGAGAAGCCATCTCATTAGATGGGAGAGTTTGTGATCTGGAGCAGATCTCGGGTGAGAAGATAATTAATTATGAGTGCCGGTGCCATTATCACGTGACGAGCCGCTGGGTTTCCCAGGAGTCGACCCGTCCCGTCCCGACTTCAGCGGAGCGCAGTCAACGGTGGCTGATCACTGACAAGTAATTAACAATGTCAACAGAATGGAGAGATGGGATTTACATTAATTATTTCATCAACACGGTGATGATCTTGTAGCAAATCCAATTGCAGAGGAAAGGTTAATTAGTTGGCTTTGCGTAACATCAGAGCGGCAACCGTGCTACAACCCATACGGCCTGTTCTAACCCCGAGTCGGATAATTAATTCACAATGTAATTGTGATTCTTGTGGCATGAAATGTTGAAATATTAGCTTTACTTTCAGTTGTTGTTTTGCATGAGAAAAAAACGTTCCATTGATGGCCTGAACTGTAAAAATGTTTTTGTTAAATTTACGGTAAAAAAACAGCAGTTGTGGTTGCAGGAATTTACCGTAAAAATACGGTAGCAACATTTAAGGTTTTACAGACTTAACTTAAATTTACAGTAAAAAAAAATTATAATATTTTATTAACTGATGTTAATTTACTGACCTATTGAAGTACTAATATCTGTTTTGTACCATTGTAAAACACTGAAAACCACCAATCACAGTGGTGATGAGTCACATGATGAATCAAAGCTCATCACAAGCAGCTTTTCCACAAGACATTCAATACCAATATATAGAAGCTGCACAGTGTCATTCACACACACACACACACACACACACACACACACACAC
>FLSR01000172.1:935385-962683 GCA_900092035.1 Leuciscus waleckii
CATTCCCCCGGCGTTTCTTTAGAGAAATTTCCCGGCTTGTTTTTTTTTTTTTTTTTTTTTATATCATCTCTTCGCTCACCCTTAATTTGGAAAGCCTGTGCTTCGAGCTAAAACATGAATTGTCTCCTAATAGAGTTCCTTTACAACCATTCATTTCACTCCGTTGAGCCGGGCTGGATCTAGAAAAGGTTATCTCGCCCGCAGAATAGGTTCAATTTTAACTCCATGAGACGGACCTGCAAGAAAATGAATCTTAAGGGATTCGCTCAGCTCTCTTGTTCACAAAGTCATCTCTGAAGAGAGAAAGCAAGTTTGGGACTGAGTGCACTTTCTGGATGACTGACCAGCGCGAGTCTTCTGAAGCCAAAATCACTGTGTGAGGGAACTGTAAAGCTCAAGCTATTTTACACTGGAACAACTGATTTAGTTTGGGCTGTTTGGTGCGACAGCCATTATTTACTGCCCCACAAAAAACCGAGAGCCTTTATCTGTATTGCTACAGGCTCAGCCAAAGCGTTTGGTCAGAAAGCGCTCCTTTTCTCGCGCGCAGATGTGAAAAGAGTCGTGTATAGTCATGACTCGCACAATACCGCAATATGAAGGTCGAAGCTTTTGACGCGGATCACTGAAGCGAGTGTTTGCTAGCCATGTTTGGACCAATTCATGATTGACTTTTGGCATGTAAATAGCAAAAATGATAAGCTACCGTTTTATATTCCAACAATTAGAAATAAATAACGTCTTAACAACGGCACAAAGACGTCGCTCGCCCGCTTGAGATTCCATTATAGACAGTCTGCGCCGGAAAGTAATGAGCCATAAAATTTAATTCAGAAATGATATTACCAAAAAATGATGGAGCGATAGCAGGACACAAAGAGGCAGCAGGGCCAGTGCTCATCTTTACATTTGGCTCGGTGTACTTCTATTGATCCCGCAGAATCACTTAATATTGCCCGGGATAACACTTTTCCCCTCCCACTGAGAGGCTACAGAGCTCAGGGACTCACAGCGCTGAATTGACCAATGTGTCTCTGTGTAATTACAGGGATTTCCTTATCTCCCTCTATTTGCTGAAGCTATTCCGCTGAAGAAAGGCTGCTGCTAATGCCGGACCCTTCTCATTCTCATTTACATTGGCCGCTATCCCGGCTCCATCTCGGTGTGAGATAATGACATTAGCTTCTCTCACTCGCTCTCTCAGAAAAGACCCGTAAATCAAAGCTTCTGGCATGAAGGTTCAGGCTCAGATGCGTAAATAGCGAAGGGATTTTCCCACTTTTGGCCCTGCGAGCATTTAGAAAGTAAACTCTTGTTAAACACACTTGTCATTCTCTCACTATAGTCTATTTAAGATGCCCACTAACAATGTGCATGTAATGCACTATAAAAGTATTATTAATGCACTTAATGGTGCATCATATAATCTCATGAATCATTGAAACCAGTACATTAGTCCTTTTGTTACATCTTTAGAAAGTAAACTCTTGTTGAACACACTTCTCATACTCTCACTAGTCTATTTGATATGTGCATGTAATGCATTATGAAAGTATTATTAATGCATTAATTATGCCTTGTAATGCACTTTATAATGCGTTGTATGATTTCATGAATAATTGAAACCACAGTTTTAATGCCTTATGTTACACCTTTAGAAAGTATAGTGCATTAAAGCACGAAAAACAACCAATTTCAGGAAAAAAACAAGGAATCTGCCAATATTATAATGTATTTTAACTTTGGTTGCTATTATTAATAAAAAAAACATATACATACATTGCATTATATCGTACATTATGAGCTGTGCATTACTGAATACAAAATATGATGATTACAACACACTTTTTAGGTAATATAATCTGATTACTTTTAGATTACTTTTGACATAACTCATTTATCATGTTGATTTGAAGAGAATAATATTGTAGCATATTGATATAAAAATGCAAAGAGAAAGAGCAATTATCCCACTCTTTAATAACAACATGAAGTGCATTAAACATACGCCAGGCTTTCTCAAACTGACCTGACGTTTCAGTGAGAAGAATTAGGGAGAATCAGTGAATTATGAATAATAAGTCATCCAATATTAAGTAATCATGTAATCAATAAAGAACTATCTGTACTCTGATTATGAGTACTTAAAATGTAATATAATTAATTACAGTATTTCATTTTAGGAATCTGATTATGTAATCCAGATTATATGTAATCAGTTACTGCCAGCACTGATTATGAATACATTTATAATGCTTTATACAGCGTGTAAAGGCTTAAGTGTTAACTTATCAGTTATAAATAATAATAATAATATAATAACTTAATAATAATAAACCAATATGATATGAAATATCCACTGCGGTACAAACTGTGGTAACTAGCCTCAGTCAACTCCAGTAAGTTTATAAAATATTTACTCAAAATTAAAAATAGATAATCAATCTTGGATAGATTGGATCAGAAATGGCACATTGAGTAACTAACACTTATATCGCAAAGTAAATGCAATTATAAGCCAATCAGTCGTCTCAAAATTATGAAACACTAATATTTTGCATTATCACTATAACAAAACACTGAATAACCAATAGGTGAGGCTTTGGGTCTGAGTTACTAATGTAATTTTTATTTATTTTTTCATAGGTTGCACATTTTAGAGTGGCCTTTTATTGTGGCCAGCCTAAGGCACACCTGTGCAATAATCATGCTGTCTAATCAGCATCTTGATATGCCACACCTGTGAGGTGGATGGATTATCTCAGCAAAGGAGAAGTGCTCACTAACACAGATTTAGACAGATTTGTGAACAATATCTGAGAGAAATAGGCCTTTTGTGTACATAGAAAAAGTCTTAACTTTTAGTTCAGCTCATGAAAAATGGGGGCAAAAACAAAAGCGTTTAGAATTTTGTTCATAGTGTATGTATATATATATATCATACTATAGTGCAGCGTTCACCAATCTCAGTCCTGGAGGGCCGCTGTCCTGCAGTGTTTAGCTCCAACCCCAATTAAACACACCTGAACCAGATAATCAAGGTCTCACTAGGCATACTAGAAACTGTCAACCAGGTGTGTTGGAGCTGGTTGAAGCTAAACTCTGCAGGACAGCGGCCCTCCAGGACCGAGATACCAGCAGATCCTCTTATCAGCAGCGGCTGGTGTGTGTTATTTATGAGCAGATCAACACCAGCGCTAATGAAAGCCCTTCCTCATGACCCACTAGCAGATTAATACACCACTTTACACTCAATACATCTTTAATTTCAGAATTACATCCTGAGTTGTTGTGTGTTCATTAGAGATATCTACACCTGCTAGAAATATCCAGCGCTTAAACATGCACTCCATCACTAATAACTTATTTAAGAGACCGAGAATTAAAGTGTAAAATGCATTAGCTTTTTTAATGTTATGGCTACTTGAAGCAACTGCTTTATGAGGATTGTGTGTGTTTACTAGTCAACATTTCTCAGTTTGACTGCGCAATATTTTCAATATTTAGAAAAATTCAGTTTTATTATAAAACTAAATATGTAATGTTTTACAAAATACAAAGGCATACTTTCACTCAAGACATTGCTATACATGAATCCATATTTATGCTTATTTATATGGTAAACATGTAAACATTTTACAGTATAAGCTCTCATTAGTTAATGCATTAACTAACAATGATAAAAAAAACTACATGTACTTATAGGGTTTATTTAGGGTTAGGGTTTGGTTTAGGCTTAGTCACATGTAATTACGCATAATGTACAGTTATATGTAACGCTGTAATAAAGTGTAATCCCATATATTATTTTTTTATTAATTTTGTCAGAAACAATAAAACGCACAAGAACAATACAGATACAAAACAAATTTTTCCCACCCCAGCATATACAAAAACTTAACAAAAATATTATTTTTTTTATCAATAAATAACAATTAAAGTAAATAAATAAAAATAGTTAACATATCTTCAATTATTTGTGTATAATTTAGAGGCTTTTGTATCGGAGGTCTTCATATATATATCAACTAAACAAATAAAATAACAATAATGATAATAGTAAAAGTAAAAGTAATAATAATAGTAAAGTTATATTATTTAATTATTATTATTATTTAATATTTATTATATTATTATATAATAACCCCATATATTTTTACAGCATTTATTAACCTTTGTTAATGTTAGTTAATAAAAATCTTGATGTTTATGTTAGATCACAATGAACTAATCTTTTGATCTTAAAAAAGTATTATTAAATATTGAGATCAACATTAAGATTAATTAATTGTAGAAGTATTGTTAGTTCATGTTAATTAATGTTATCAAATGAAACCTTATTGTACAGTGTCACACACACACTTAATTGCACAATTATCTGGCATTGTATATTGTTTAATTATTAAAAATCAGCATTATATTCATCCTAAACTGGCATGGGAAGATATTAATTGAACCATAAACCAGACGTTTGCTAAACTATACTCAAGCTCAATTTAAAGCAACTTTCACCTGCTAATTGAATTCATAAAAATATCAGAATTAATAGTAGGAGGATTTCACACCTCATGAATTCATATTGAGTTTTTATTGAGACACTTTCTGAAAACAAAAGAAAACATATACACAATAGCTTTAGGTCAAACTCTAAAAATGGATTTTTTTTTAAAAGGTTTTTTAGATTTACAAGTCTATTAATTGATAACAGCTAATTAATGGAAATGGAGAGATAAAACGCTGATTGTTCAGACGGACTAGCGTATTGACCATTCTCGTAGCCTAAGGGCTTTTCGCGTGACCTCACCGGACCTGGACGCCAAGCGTACATCCCGCGGAAAAATATCCATACTTCTCCTGTATCTCCCGACCTGAAACATATTTAACGACGGGTCATTCGAGGAGAAACCGTACAACTTGCTGCTCCCACAAATATAGATTAATGAAGAGTCCGAGAGATGAGAGCTGGGGAGAGGCTAACAAAGGCTTTCTGATGGATTGTAGCGCTGTATTCATGAGATTCAGATGAAGCAGAACAAATGTTCATTTGTCAGATGTGTGTGCAGGTATTCTGTACTCCCATTCAAGTGTAATGTATTAAACCGCCCTCTTGCGCACAGTGCGGATTATGAGCTTTTTCTACACAGATGAGCCCTAAAAAGCAGCCATCATCACGGAGACTGATCAGGGCTACGCTCGTGAAACACCATTTGTGTCTAATGACTTCAGAGTGACAGAACGAAACGTGCGGCCGTGAGGACGTCAGGCCTAGAACATTACCCAGAATGCATTTCAAATTGAATCCCAACTATCTGAGATGCTGATATGAGTTTTTAGTTATTGCTGAGGCAAGCATCACTATTACTTTCCCTCATGTTTAGAGTTAGTGAATTGAACAAACCCCTAACTTTAGTATTAAACTAAAGTGTGCAGTTCGTCCTGCGCCGTTTGTGCCGGAGACATGCGTGATTCCTCAAATCATGTGACTTGTTGAGGAGAGGTGTGCCACTGACTGTCACCAGGTGAAAAATCACTTGTGTTCAAAAGATTGGAGTCGGTAGGATTTTGAAATGTTTTTGAGCATTTGTTTGATCAAGGATAAAGTAAAAAAAAAAACTGTAATTTTGTGTAATATTATTAAAAAATGTAATAGCTGTTTTCTAGGGGTGGAAAGTCAGTCACACCTCGACTTTCTTCCAGATAACGCACATTTCATTCATAATATTATAAATACAGGCTTCTATATTTCCTGCACATTTTTGTTTTTCTGAATTGTCTGCATGGCTAATAAAAATAGGTAATACAAAACGATTACTTGGTCACCACCACCAAGGTGAATTGGTTTAGTCTTGACTTCTGGTCGTGACTCGTCGTGAGTGACAGTTGGTATGGGGGGGATCAGGGGAAATCTGTTGATTGTCGATGTCGAGTGCCAAATAAGAGATGGACAAGAAAGGTCAAAGCCATCAGGTGCCCAATTTAGAAACGAGCGAAAGATAAAGGTATGCAACTATGTTTTCTCTTTATGATTACGGTATCCATGTCATGAATGAAGGGGCAATATTAATTGGTGGGTATAACTCTTATTTGTTAGCCTTTTTGCTATGATTCTTTCTATGCTTAACAATAATTCGGTTTTAACTCAAACACGAGATCTAATTTCACCATAATATTGTGCTTTGCAACAAAACTGTTACAAGTTCAGTTATTACACTGCAAAAAAAAGGGACTGGCGCTCGAAGGGGGTCTCGCCCAGGGTGTAATTCAATGTAGAACCGCCACTGATATGATGATTTGATGCTCAAGAAACATTATTATTATTATTATCAGTGTTGAAAACAGTTGAGCTGCTTCATATTTCTGTGGAAACTGTGATACTTTTTATTTTTCAGGATTCTTTGATGAATAGAAAGTTCATCTTGAAATGCTGCGTATCCTTTCTTTCACTCTCATAACAGAATATAAAGGCTGTTAATGTCTGAATGAAAGCGTCTGCTATATTGTCTTAAGTACGACGGGTTTGTTTTAATCCTTGGCTTGTTTGGCATTCACAGATTTATCAACCGCCATTTCTTTGAGACGCTCTGAAAGGATGGCCCGGCCTCAAAGGAGCTGGAAAGAAAATATATAGTATGTATTAAGTAGTGTCTTTTGTGCAGGAAATACTTTTATCGTCTGATCTTAATAACCCTGACCATCATTTAGGCCAAATAAGTCCCTTTTAACTCTTCTCTTTCTTTGCTCTAAAGGCATGGCTCTAGCTTTAATTATGACATATTGATTTTGTAGTTAAGCTTGTTTGGCTTAATGAAATCTTTTGTTGCCCTAATTCTGTCTTCCATTGTTCCCCCGAAGCGCTTTGATTTTCGTCCTCACCTTTCTTGCGCCGTTTGAAATATTTAATCTCTTTTTGGTCATCGTCAACGTCAATGGCTCCCTTAAAACAGCCAGTGCTGCCATTTATCTTCAGTTTCCGAAAGCTCGTGCATTGACTCCTGGCCGATCAATTTCCTAAATGATGTAATTATCTGCTAGTCTTTTTTGCACATTTAAAGTTGAGGGTTTATTTTAGATCAATTCAGACCACTTTGTGTGCAAATTGCACAATTGCATTGCCTTCAGATTTCTCACAAATCCAATTGGGATTAAGGCCATTGGAGTGGAATGCTTAATGAGTGCTTTCTTCTTCTTCTTCTTCTTCTTCGACTCTCTCGTGCTTTTTCTTTCTGCTGGATGGCAAATAGGTCGTCCTCCATTTGTAGACTGGGAAATATGCAACAGTGGCTCTGCAATTAGGCTGAGAGTAAGTTGTAAATGTGGCATGAATTTGTGTTCCTGGCCTGACTGTATATCGCATCTTATTTCAGGCACGTCCACAACAATGATGAAAACTATAATCATAAAGATATTGGAGAAAAAAAAATCTTAATATAAAGTACTCCCTTAATAATGTTGGGTTCAAAATAACCCAACAAGTAACCCAACTATGGGGTGGTATAGCACCTTGTGGGTTATTTTAACCCAATGCATTGGGTTAAAAGTAACCCAGCAGTTAGGTTAACTATTTATTTTTATTTATGACATTATTTTGATAAATAAAATGCAAAGTTTTCAAATGCAGATTGTTTATTTATATAAAACAATAAATATGTCTCAACAAATATATTTTTAAATTACTAACTAAATAGTGGGTAATTATATACATAATTACATAAATTCAAAATACACAAGTGAACAAACAACAGATATATTTAACCCAAAAGCTGGGTTATTACTAGAAATTACCCAACAATTTAAAAAAATTACCCAATGTTTTTGGAAAATATAACCCAACATAGTGACCCATGGTTGGGTTAAAAAAGAACCCAATGTTTTTTACGGAGTAATAGCAGAGTCCACAGCACAACTTTAACGATTACGGCACAGAGAAACAATATAGTTGGAATCACTTTTTTTTTTCCTGCTGAGGAACAATAAAAACATTGACAGCCAATCAGAATCCATCCTGTTTTAAAGAGCATCGAGCATTTAAAGCAACAAAGACAACAAAACTGAGAATAAACAGAACGATATCTAATATAGTTATGGTTATAGTTATGGTTCTTGCTGTGGATGGGCCTTATTGCTGCAGTATATGGTTATCTGTCTTCATGTAGGAAGTGTTTTTAAAAGACACTTAATATTCAGGTGTATTATTGATTTGACTGCTCTGACACTATCGTTGGATACCAACACTGACTAATAACACTATTGTCTTTTTAGAGCTGCTTCAGTGATGTCCGGCCTGGGGAAAATGATATCTACTGTATAGCCTTCAATTCAATTCAATTCAATTCACATTTTTTTGTATAGCGCTTTTCGCAACACAGCTTCACAGAAAATGCATTACATTACAATTTAGAGTGATCTGTTATCAGAGGTGACTGTGTCAAGTTATGTATTTCAGAAATGTACATAATACAAGTTGTAAACATAATGATTACAATATATAGAAAATTTAGCATTGGTGCATGTTGATTCAGAGTTTGCGTCATCTGATTTATTTAAATATTATACAATTTGATATATTTAAATGTCTCTTAATTTCTTAATGTCTTAAAATATCTTGAATGTAACTCGACACCCTTGCCTCATTTAGTATAAGCGGTTCTATGAATATGCAAATGAGCCCCGCCTCCACTCACTCACTCAGCTCAGAGATCCACTGGTTGACGATCACACGTTGATCTGATTGGTTACAAGGTAGTTTGTGACGTCAGAAACACCAGCGATTTCAAAGCGTGTGTTTGAGACTGTCTTTGGTTCACTGCAGTTTTAAGGAGAAAATACTCAGCAAGCTGTCGACTTATGAATTTACACATGGTTTAGTTAAAGCAGATTAAAAACACCACATAGACACATAAACAACATTAAACGCTGGATTTTCACCACAGGGAGACTTTAAGAATGCGCGCGTTAAAGCGAGAGCTTTTTTATGTTACTATGTTTAAGATGATGAACACAGTCGCTGTATGACCTGAAACTCAGAACAGTGCAGTCCTCCATATGTGTGAGTTCAGATGTGGTTTCCTCCAGGAGGTGTCGAGGCGTCCCAGAGGGAGTGTCAGGCTCCGGCTCTGGTCTGGTTGGTCCGGGCCGGTGTGGGGGGGCTCCGGAGGGAAGAGGGGACTGCAGGCCACTAAATCAGTGCACGCTTGTCAACATCCTCGGGCTGCGGGAATTACTCAAGTGAAAATAACAAATGGCTGTCATTGCAGAGCCAAAAACCTGTGATTATAATTATCACATCCCCAGTGACCTTGCATAAACTTTAATCTCTCTCCAATGGAGCATTTAAATAGCCTGTATCTACTGGCAGGGGGACCAGCAGTGCCGGGCCACTGGAACACACGGGATCAGTGATTCCCGAAAGAGCTACGGCACGGGCACATGCTCCGGGTCTCTTTGTGTGCCTTCCTTCCTCTGCTGCTTATTTGGCACTTGTGTGTGTGTGTATGTGTGTGTGTGTTTGCGGCAGTTTCATAGTGACAAACCAGGAGAAACGGAATGTGGGAAAGTCACGAGATTATCACTCGGTCTCAGATGTTTCTCCACACAGTAAAAAAAAACAAAAACATTTTTTTAACCCAACCGCTGGGTTACACTTATTGGGTCACTATGTTGGGTTATAAAAAAAAAAAAAGAGTAAACTCCCTTAATGAAATAAAATGGATATTAGAAATAAAATATAAATTTTATTTTTACACAGTAAAAAATGTTGGGTTGTTTTTAACCCAACCATTGGGTTACACATATTGGGTCACTATGTTGGGTCATTTTTAAAATCGTTGGGTAATTTCTAATAATAACCCGGCTGTGGGTTAAATACGTATGTTGTATGTTCACTTGGTATTTTGAATTTATGTACACAATATTGATATAAAATTCTAGACTCCCCAATATTTAGTTTGTAATTTAAAAATATATTTGTTGAGACATATTTATTGTTTTATACAACTAAACAATGTGTATTAGAAAACAAAATGTGTTTTATTTATTAAAATAATGTCATAAATAAAAATGGATACTTAACTTAACTGTTGGGTTACTTTTAACCCAATACACTGGGTTAAAATAACCCACAGTTGATAAGGTGCTACACCGCCCCATAGCTGGGTTATTTTTAACCCAACATTATTAAGTGAGCAGTGATTTCACCCTCTGGTTTCTCTTGCTTCAGAAGAGATGTTGCACACACTCGAGATATCTCAAGATCAACTCATGCACTGCCATTCAAAAGCTTAGATTTTATTAGTATTTAGAAAAATACTTTTATTCAGTGAGGAATGATTAAACTGATCAAAAGTGACAGTAAAGACATTTATAATGTCACAAAAGATTTCTGTTTCAAATAAATGCTGTTCTTTTGAACTTTCTATTCATCAGAGAACCCTGGAAAATACAAAGTCTCACGGTTTCCACAGAAATATGAAGCAGCATCAGTTTTCAACACTGATAATAATCAGAAATATTTTCTTTGAGCAGTGATTTAGTGATGTCCGCAGAGGAGATTGTTTTTAATGAACCTAAGTTTGATTAAACTGTCAAACTATGAGGAAGATATTTTAATTATGAGGGAAGAACAAAACACTAAACTTGGTCATAAGGTATTTATCTGACAAACTTATTAGGCAAACTACGGTTACAGGTTTTATTTAATATGCAACAAATGCATAGAAAAAAACAAAAAGCTCACATGAAAAGGCCTATAATCAGTTATTAATATTTGGTCGGTTTTCTCTTGTTTTTGCATGTGTTCATAATTTCTTTGTATGGCAGCCTGGACAAAAATTATGTCACACAATTTGTCACATTTCATTTTTCATTTCATACAATCGCCAACTATGCAATAGACTTACTACACTTATTTACTTTTTCTAGGCATAATACAATTTTTTCTGTCTCATCAGTTCCTCATCCCACCGGAGAGGGTAAAAGTTTTGGAGAGACACATTTTGCCTCGTCGTGAAGGAACAACACGGCGTCGCTCGTGGCAGATATGAAATATGAATATAAAACACTTCATCAAATTCTACAAAAAGTAAATGATTCTCCATTCATATTAAAGCCATATTACTCATATTACTCTTATTGTATATCAACAATTGTCTTTGTGGCTTTTTCATCTCTCCAAAGAATTTTCGGAGAAACAACCAGTACTAAAGGGGAAACTAAAACAAAACATGATGCCTTTAAAGATGATGGCCGCTTACACAGTCTTGATGTTGTTTCAGGCTCTACTAGAACAGGTTTTCCTGCATGAATGTTGATTATTTTCCTCATATTCTCCATTGTTGCGGCTCGTCTCTTCCCAGTCTGTCAGTAACGCTCTGTTTAGTTCCTGTCTCTATGAAGCCCCTCCTTCTGAAAAGCACACTGTGCTCTGATTGGTCGGCTGGATCAGTGTGTTGTGATTGGTCGAGCGCTTCGAGTGTGTTTGGGAAATGTCCCGCCCCTTACCATACCCGCCAGTTTAACACACTACTAACTAACTCAACCAGGCCCCGCCCCTTTATTCTGCGGGATCAGACAGACAGGTGTGGATCAGACAGACAGGTGTGGATCAGACAGACAGGTGTGGATCAGACAGACAGGTGTGGATCAGACAGACAGGTGTGGATCAGACAGACAGGTGTGGATCAGACAGACAGGTGTGGATCAGACAGACAGGTGTGGATCAGACAGACAGGTGTGGATCAGACAGACAGGTGTGGATCAGACAGACAGGTGTGGATCAGACAGACAGGTGTGGATCAGACAGACAGGTGTAGATCAGACAGACAGGTGTGGATCAGACAGACAGGTGTAGATCAGACAGACAGGTGTGGATCAGACAGACAGGTGTAGATCAGACAGACAGGTGTGGATCAGACAGACAGGTGTAGATCAGACAGACAGGTGTGGATCAGACAGACAGGTGTAGATCAGACAGACAGGTGTGGATCAGACAGACAGGTGTAGATCAGACAGACAGGTGTGGATCAGACAGACACATGAGTGAAGTGTTTGACAGTGATATCTTCCACTAGAGGGCAGCAGACTGTACTGTAATGTTTAACTGGAAACACTCAGAGATTTGATCCTTATGACTCATATGGTAACATGAATGAACTTCAGTTACACCTGAAACCAAGTGCAGGTGTTGTTGAACGATTTTCATCTGTTTTATCACCAAATGACGATCATTTCCATTAAGGTCCTATTAATTAATATGAATGCATTAATTGACAACGAACAATGCATTTGTTACAGTATTTATAATCTTTGTTATCATTAGTTAATAAAAACACATCTGTTCGTTGATAGTTCATGTTAGTTCATGGCCATTAAATAATATTAACAGATGCAACATTTAATTTGAAAAATGCATTGTAAATGTTGTAGTTAACTAATGTAAAGTGTTGCTTAGTCATAAATGCAATAGCATAGAAAAGCAATAACAAATCTCTCTTTAACACGTCACATGATTTCAGATGTCATTAATGTCTTATGTGTTTTCATTTGTGCCATGCACCTTCTCACTTAATAATGTTGGGTTAAAAATAACCCAGCGAGTAACCCAACTATGGGGTGGTGTAGCACCTTCCCAACTGTGGGTTAATTTAACCCAATGCATTGGGTTAAACGCCAGTTGGGTTAAAAGTAACAGTTAAGTTAACTATTTATTTTTATTTATTACATTAATAAATACACTTTGTTTTCAATACAGATTATTTATTTGTATAAAACAATAAATAAATTATATATTTAAACTACAAATTATATGGGGGAATCTAGAATTTAATGTAAATATGCATAGTTGTGTACATAAATTCAAAATACACAAGTGAATACAACATATGTATATAACCCAACAGCCGGGTTATTACTAGAAATTACCCAACGATTTTAAAAATGACCCAACATTTTTTGGAAAATAACCCAACATAGTGACCCAATATGTGTAACCCAGAGGTTGGGTTAAAAAACAACCCAACATTTTTTACTGTGTAAAAATAAAATTTCTATTTTATTTCTAATATCCATTTTATTTCATTAAGGGGGGTTTACTCTACTTAGGCGTTTGGATCCCACTTTATATAATGTGTCTTTACTATTTACCTACATAAAAACACTAATAGTGAGGTTCAGTGCACTGATTGTGAAGTTAAATCACGTGTGCTGCTATTGAGCTGGGTATGGTAAAGGTTAAGGTGTAATTATAGTGTAATTACATACATTAATAACAGCTGTAATTACATGCAATATAAGTACAATGTAAAAACATGTGCATTGTATCACATGACTAATTTGAATGTTTGCAGTTAAAGACACTTCGTATAACGCGGGACCGGGTTGGTCTAAATCACAGACTCCAAGGTATGAAATGTTTGTGTTGGGTTTCATCTTCAGCGGGGTCAGTTTGGCCCCCGTGGCCCTCGAGACGGGCTTGACTCCTGCAACAACATATTAATAACGCCATTCTGATATCGCTTCAATATGAATCCAGCTACATGGTGTTAATTCCACTGGCTGTGACCTTCTGCATTGAAACAGCAGATAGCAGACACTGTAGGAATATGGATGCTGGCACACACACGACTGCTTTAATGCATGGCTCTGAGGTTCTCTCAGGTCTGTGTGTGTGTGTGTGTGTGTGTGTGTGTGTGTATGTTGTCACGTACCAGGTCCATATGAATGTATTGCATGAGCATGCCAGCGTTTCAGAGGTCTCGTCATGACGGCGAGCGCTGAGGACTGCAGGTCAAGTGATTTGCCCCCGGGTCAATTGACTGCAGCTCTTGTAACTCTTGCACCATTAGCTGAGTCCCCTGACCCGCCACGCACATCACATTTACCTGGACTCAATCTTAATGTGATATGAAGACCCTAAAATTTGTTTGTTATGAAATCTCCTCCTTTAAAGTCAATTTATTAGCTCACTAAACGGGCCGGGTTTGAGCCGGGCTCGTGGAGATTGAGTCTGCTCTTCTCCTGTATGGATTTTAGATCATGTCGGGTTTTACTCAGAATTGGATGCAATTATTGAACATAAGGGTCGGTTTTCCTTCTTTTTCTTTCTTTTCAGTGGCCCTAATACAAAGTATTAGTTGATACATTAATTATGATATGGAAAAGCAGTATTTGTGGCCTTTTGTTATCATAGACATTTTGATTTAGCATTTTATAAATGTATACAAATACATGCGGTTTAAAAATGGGGACAAAAATGTGTGATATTCTGGGGGAAAATACGACATTTAATAATACATATGTATGTTATGATTTTATATGTATATGTTATATTTTATATATATATATATATATATATATATAGAGAGAGAGAGAGAGAGAGACAAACTGTATATGTGTGTGTATATAATATATATATATATAGACACACACACACACACATATATATATATATATATATATATATATATACATGTGTGTGTGTGTGTGTGTGTGTGTTAGTGTGTGTGTGTGTGTAATCAAATAATGTAATTAAGTGAAATATCCTGAATGACCTGGAGTTATTTTGGAGGTTGAACTGAAGTTCACTGCATGAATGGACATTCTGTATTTTGACTGAAGACACTAGAATATTCTGTCTGCTTTATAATGTGTTGAAGTTCACGGCTTTACACACACAGATTAACACTTGCACAAACACAAAGATAGATGCACACATGAACAGCACATAGCTTTATTACCAATACATAAATCATAATGTTTCAACAAAAGCTGAAGTTCATTTCCTCCACTGAGCTCTTATCTTTGTTTGGTGGTATATAAGACGCTTTGGCCGAGTAATTTATTACTTTTGCTGAATGGATAATGGCAGACTCAGTCTATTACCCAAGCTTTGTTAAAGCCCTGAATGCATTTTAACCTGCACTTTACCAAATCACCCAACACTTAAAGCGATAGTGATAGTTCACCCAAAAAACGACTTTACTTTACGCTCATGTCATTCCAGATGTGTGTGGCTTTCTCTCTTCTTCATTTTTCTATACATCACAAGTCTTTCCAGCGGGTATTTATAGGATCTCAGTTATAGGAGCTAGTACCAGGGAGACATTTTCCCCTAGGGCCATTTTCCTGGTTGCATCCGCACCGGCAGTGGGAACACTGAGGTGACGTAATCCGTCACATACACTACATTGCCAAAAGTATTGGGACACCCCTCCAAATCACTGAATCCAGGTGTTCCTATCACTGCCATGGCCACAGTTGTGTAAATCAAGCACTAGGCATGCAGACGCTTCTACACACATTTGTGAAAGAATGGGTCAGGAGCTCAGTGAACTCAAGCGTGGGACCGTGATTGGTTGACACCTGTGCAATAAGTCCAAGTGTAAAGTTTGGTGGAGGGGGGATTATGGTGTGGGGTTGTTTTTCAGGGGTAGGTCCTTTAGTTCCAGTGAAAGGAACTCTTAATGCTTCCGCATATCAAGACATTTTGGACAATTTTATGCTCCCAACTTTATGGGAACAGTTTGGGGATGTTCCTGTTCCAGCATGACTGCGCACCAGTGCACAAAGCAAGGTCCATAAAGACATGGATGAGCGAGTTTGGTGTGGAGGAACTTGACTGTCCTGCACAGAGTCCTGACCTCATGCCAAGACCTCACCTTTGGGATGAATTAGAGCGGAGACTGGGAGCCAGGCCTTCTCGTCCAACATCAGTGCCTGACCTCACAAATGCACTTCTAGAAGAACTGTCAAAAACTCCCAATAACACACTCCTAAACCTTGTGGAAAGTCTTCCCAGAAGAGTTGAAGCTGTTATAGCTGCAAAGGGGGGGGCAACTCCATATTATACCCTACGGATAAAGAATGGGAAATAAGTTCATGTGCATGTAAAGGCAGACATCCCAAAACTTTTGTCAATACAGTGTATGTCCTGCGCTCTGGATGTTGTGTGGGACTTTTATTTTGACGGCGCTGAGAACGCGCTTCCACTCTCCGTCTTCATTTGGTTTACATATTTTTAACAGTCCTATCTAATACGTTAATAGACAGAACTGTTAAACAACAGTATACAAACAGTAGGGGAGAGTTAATGCATAAAACACACTTGTTTTAAAACTTCCATGCTAGCATGACAAAACTTAGTGTATTTACTAGTGTTTTTTATTAGAAAGAAATGTGCCAAAATTCAGAAATCTTTGGAAGATATCACTGAACATTTGTTTAACCATAGCAATGTACATTTCTTGTGTTCATTTTTCATCTCTGTTTTTTGTGTTTATTTAAAATTATACAAATCTGATATTATTTTAATCTCCAATCTGTTATTTAATGTTATTTCATTATTCAACCATGGTTCTTTAATGCTGATCTATCCAGCAGAAGATACTAGCAGGGTTTAAATCTCAGTTGCTCAGGTGGGGCATGTTGTCACACTGCGTTACAATGAGCCTCCATTCTATACTTTTATGAATTCTATTGAGAAAGAAACCATGATAAAAAGGTGAATAAAGACTGAGGGCCCTATCTTGCACCCAGCGCAATTGACTTTGTACACCGACGCATGTATCATTCCTATTTTGCACCCGATGCACAGCGGACTTTTCCCTGGACAGACGCATGTCAGTAAATTAGGGAATGAACTTGCGCTCCCGGGGGCGGTTCAGCGAAAAGAGGAGGCGTGTTCCGGCGCAAACGTTCCTGGTGCTATTTTGCAGTTCCAGAAAACAAGTCCGCCACAGACCAGGAAAAACCTAGTCTAAAGTCAGTGGCGCGTTATTCAGATGCTATTTTAAGGGCGCATGCTTGGCCATAATGTAGCGTGTGCACAACGCGCATACACTTTGCTTCTCTCATCTACACAGATGCAGCAGTTCTCATTTTTGCAAACCATACATAATTACAGGGAAAATATTACCACATGAGGGAAATCATTGTGGTGTCCATGAAGATGTGAAAAAATAGGCATAAATCTAGCTTACACATTTACCCAAATTATTATACGCCTGTTTAACCGAAGTTAATTTGGGTGTGTTTCTCCATCCCTAATGTCACTTCTCTGTGTTTTACGGCCCTGACGAGAACGTCGGTCTCCTCGGCGTGAAACGCTCCTGGCGTGCGTCTGGCAAATCCGCCGTTAAATAGCAATCCGCCATGGAACAAGTGCGCCTGCTCTTAAAGGGAATGTGAGATGTCGCTCTGATTGGTTTATTTCACGTTACGCCCAAACCACACCTATGAATAATGAAGCTACTTCAGACCAACCCATTTTAGATTTGCACCGAGATCCGCCCACAAAGCTACTTGCGTTTCGCGTTTGATACTTGCGTTTTCCGATCGTTAAAATAGGGCCCTGAGAGTCAATGTTCAGAAATGATTAATTATTATTATGTTTTGAACTTTCAAACCCCATTCAATCCCATTATAAAGCTTGGAAGAGCCAGGATATTTTTTTAATATAACTCTGATTGTGTTCAAAGTCATATACACAGAGGATGGCTTGAGGGTGAGTAAATCATGGGATCATTTTTAGGTGAACCATCCCTTTAAGCTCACCAAAGCTGAATTTATTTGATCAAAAATATTAGTAATATTTTGAGATTGTATTAAAAATAATAATTCCAGTGATTAAAGCAGAATTTTCAGTCTTCAGTGTCACATGATCCTTCAGAAATCATTCTAATACGATGATTTGCCGCTCAAGAAAGATTTCTGATTATTATCAATGTTTTTTTTTCTTCTTCAGTTTACTCCAGTTTAGGGGTTTGTTCCCTAAACCACAGTAATAGTAATTCTTGCCAGTTATGTGCTGCAGTCTTCATAAAGTTCATGATGCATCACGTCTCTCTGTTGGTCTGTGCGTCTCTGGAGGGATTTGCTCAGAGAGAAGTCGGTCATTTCGGGCCGTCCACGGGACACGAGGTCCTCCACTGACCACTGACCACATCACTCCTGAGAAACCATCAGATTTCTCTCATGTTGCACTTTCCAGTTCAGGAGCTGAACTAAAAGAAAGCAGCCAAGCATGCTCTTTTACAGCCATATCCAAGTAAATCTGCTGCGAGATTAAAGCTTCAGCCCTGTGAGAAAGAGAAAAGCTATTACACGGCTCTTCTTTTGTGGTAATATCAATGCGACATGCTCGGCGTAGGCCTTTAAAGTCTCGCTGTGGCAATGAAATCCTTTTAAATGCAGATATGTAATTAATTCTTCATGTTTAGAGAATTAAACATATCTTAGAATGCAGAGGCCGGTGTAAGCGTGGTAATTTTATTATGTGGCGGATAAAAGAAAGCCGCTGACCCCCCACCTCCTCCGCTAGCGCCATCACACAAAAACACCCTACAAATTCATTTCAGACAGCGAAAATGCAAAGTCCATCCTATGATAATAGAGAACAATGGCAATCAGGGCTTTATTCCCCAGGGTACAGTCTGCAGTCAGCATAATGTGCCCAGCCAACATAAAGCGCTTTCAGAAACAAAGAGAAGGAGCAGGAGTGCATGCCAACACTTATACATCACAGATATATTATTAACCTTCACACGGCAAGGTGCTCTACGGAGAGAGCGTTCCCGGCCCGTAGCGAACGACTGTGTCATTCACAGGAGACCAATGCACTCGAGATAATCCCAGCATATCTTATGCAGGTGTAGCCCGTGCCTTTTTTTAATTAATAAAAACCAAATGTAACGGTGAACGTTTTTCCCTCCCACAGTCACTAGCTCTGGCTAATGTGTTGTAATTGACTCTGCAATTTTCTAATTGTGATTGCCATTTTAATTTTACTCTTGACTGTGCAACTAACAGTGTATAATAATTAAAATGGATTGCACGCGGTGTACCTGCATGGTTCAGCCAGGCTTGAACTTGAACCATAAGTTAACTATTAGGAAACTAAGAGGCTATGATCATTTTTCACAGAGCCAGAAATCTTTAGATCAACTGTAAATGGGTAGTTAGGAAGAGATTTTAAGTTAAAATGTACAAGGAAAAGTGTTTTCCCATCGTTTTGCCTAAGTAGAAATATCCTGTCTCTCAATTAATGTGAGGTCATCATGCATGCATAATAAGTACAGAATTAATTTGCAAAATGCTATTTAAAATAGTTTTAGATGAAGTATAGCATAACATTTTGTTCCTTCAGATATTAGTTATGCTGACTATTTTAACGCTATAAAGTACATAATTTCATCTTATTTTTAGCCATATAAATATCAGCATCTGCATCAAAGTGCTTATTTTCTTTTTGGCTTCAGAATAAAACTGAAAGCTCCATGTTCTCTCTATATTATACTAAATGAGCTATCAAATCCTGATGTACTGATATGCAAAAACACATATGCAAACTTTCTTTAGATTTGTATTTTAGATTGTGTCTAGAGGTTCAGTAAAGTGTCCATTAAAAAATGAAAAACAGAACTTTTCAGACTTTACAGGGTTAAAACAATCAGAAATCCCTTTAAATGCACCGTATATCTTTCTCTTTCTGCTCTTTCCGTTGTGTTTTCCTAAATGGCCAATATATGCAAACTTTCTTTAGATTTGTATGTTTAGATTTTGTCTAGAGGTTCAATTAACTGTCCATTTAAAAATAAAAAAGTGATTTTTCAGACATTACAGGATTAAAACAATCAGAAATCCCTTGAAATGCACTGTGTATCTGCTCTTTCCGTTGTGTTTTCCTCGATGGCGAATACCTGTTTCCCTCGGATCCCCTTGGGATGTGCGCCTCTGTAATGAAAAAGGTTCCTGCTCAGATTTTTAAGTGTATGGTCCAAGTGAGGCAGACACTTTCTAATTTAGAGGAAATTTGGTAAAACGGCTAGATTGTTTTTTTCCTCTGCTCGGGTGTGTGTTTTCCGCAGACAAATGTGGGTCGTTTCCCAACCCAACTGTAGAAATTAGCTGATAGACATCAAGCCAGATAACTGAGACCTGCAGCATTAGGATGGGAAAGGACATTAATCTTTCCAAAATTAAAATCCGCGCCGCCGCGTTTAGGATTGAGGCCAGCGCCATACGCCAGCCGCCCGACCGCCAGTTTTGATAAAACTGTTTAAGGAGAGGGGAGATTTAGATAAATTGCCCGTGGTTCTGCTATAAGTGCAGTGGAACAGAGGAGGGTCCCTGTTAACCAGGATCACGTGGATATGAGCCGGCGTTTACAGGGACCCCGTGAGGCCGTCAAGACCACCAAACCTGAAACCTGCTGTTATTGATGCCGGAGAGCCAGAAGCCAGCGCTATCTGCATGTGTTGCATACGGTGCAGTGTTTGTGAATGATGGGCTGGTGCATGTTTGCGTTCCGGAGGGGCATGCAGGATTCTTGGCTTTCTTGTCCGAGGTCGACACTAGTGTTTTCCGGCAAATCTGTGTATTGCTCAGAGGTTTGGAGAGCGCAGGCTAAGAGTATTCCCTGATCCCAGAGATCACGGGGGGGCCGGCCTGCTTCACGCTCCGGTGAACGCATGAAGGGTGTATATGTCAATCTAGCCAGCCGACGGGTTGTTCGGGATCTCGTGCTGCTAATGTGCTGCAAAAATGAACAAATACACACAATCTCTGTTTCATTCTCCCGCTGCAAAGGAGCCGTTTTTGATGCTGGTTTTGAAAGGAATCACCCAATGATGAAAATTGCGTCATTGAATATGGCGACACAAACATCAGACATCAATAGACCAAATGCCATGATGTGCAAGAATTATTTTTGATCCTATATGTGCGTTGATCAATTTTTAATTTGGTTTCATAATGAATAAAGGCTTACATTTCAATCTGTTCATCGTACAAAGTGATCGATGGAGATTTGGGACATACTAGTCAAGTAATATGGAATATATCAAGCTTTTTGAACCTTGGAAGTTTTGGATAACATTGAATGTCATAATATGGACAGCAGCTGCTGAAACATTCTTCAAAATATCTTCTTTTGTGTTCAGCGGAGAAAGAAAGCCATCAGGATTTGGAATGAATTTTCATTTTTGGGTGAACTAAACCAGCAATATTCCCTTGGTCATCCAGTTTCTCCAGTTACTTTTGCTGGTAAACCATATCCTCCAGCTAAACCACACTAATACAGTAGCTTTAACAACCTGGATCCTGACCAGCAGGATTTTCAGCAGGATCAACCTGGAGTTTTATTCTAATAAAATGCACTAATTAGTCAAAGCATCTACTGTACTACTAAAACCTGTTAAGCCAATGACATAAATAGTTGATAATCGTGACCAAATGCATTACAGTCTCTTTGCGCACCATTTTCTGAGCATCACACATAGGAATTTACCACTTCCGACTTTGGATGGACCAGTTTTGGTGTCATTGTCTCTAAACCCCTAACTATCTAGCAGAAAAATACATGGATGCTCCCATGTCATCATAATCTCCCCAACAGACCTCCATGAAATTGACATTTAAGAATAACTGGACAAGTGGAAAATAATGCAATTCTGCAAGGCACATTTCAGGCGTATAGACAGTAATACGGCCAGTGTGTGTGGGGTAGGTTAGGATGCCGATGGCGAAAAGCGTCAGATTACCCGGCTCATGGCGGAGAGATAGAAGCACAAACCCAGCGGAGAGGCTTATCTGTGCCGGCCAGCGCTGGTCTGGGACCTGTCCCACAGCCCGCCGTTGACCAGCTCCCCTCTCCTCCAATAAACAAGCAATTACTGACCCAAACAACTGTCAGGGACTATGATCAAATAATTTAGCCAGAGTGAGAGGACCTTAATACAGGTCAATTTCACTCTGTTAGGCATGCTGGCTGAGGGAAAGCGAGGGACGGCGTCTCAGGCCTGTCAGGGGAAGGCTATTGCCGTTGCCGAATTTAAAGGTTACGTGCGGCAGTCCTGAAATATTCTATCCCACGCAGCGCCGGGATCCCATCACAACCAAAAGCCACCGCACCAGTCCTGCATGCCGCGTTGTAATGGGTTGTGTGGGTATTAAACTGATAACTGAATAAGATAGGGTTCGTGTACATATGAATATATATGTATACCGGGCTTGACATTAACACACGCCAACACACCAAACGCGTGTGTATTTCAGCAGTGGTGTGTAACACAGTCAGACCTACTAGACACTTTGCCGGGTTGAATTATATATATAATATATACTTTTTTCAATTGTAGTCTTTTAAAAAAGACATCTGAAATATAAACTAAGTGCAATGTAGTGTTGTCAGAAATATAGGTTTTCATTACATATCGATACTGGAATATCTGAAACGCTAATTTTCCACAAATATATATATAGGATACCAGCGTCTCTCTCTCTCATCTCTCCGACAGCGAGTGACACACAAACCCGCCTCTCCTCACTCACTCCATTCATTTGCTCCGGATGAATATTGTTGCTGTTACAGGGCTTGAATTTCGGCGTGAGATTGTGTATATTGAGCATAATTTTACTCATTCCCGCATATTTTGTGCTCAAACCCAAAGTGCGCGCACATAAAGCCGCCTCTCAGGACTAAATTGAGCTCTTTTTCGCTGCTTATTGCCCTTAAACGGTCAAATACACTCAAAATAATGTCAAAATGCCGGTCTTGGCAAGTATTCATGTAAACACAGTCAGTTTTAAGTGTTTTAAGCCGTCACTGAGTAAACAGTTGAGAAAGAAAACACGTGTAACAGTGTAATGGATCAGTGTGTCAGGTCTTAAAGTGACAGCAGCCTAATATTCCTGCTGCCAAATTATGAGATAATATTAAAAAATATCTATATGGCAGATTTTTTTTTCATCGTATCGATGTAAAAATTGTGGCCAGTGAAAATTCTGAGTGGCTCGTAACTTTACAAAAACACAAGCAACAGCGACTGATGAGCAAAAAAAAGTTAATGTCAAGCCCTGTATATATATATGGTATATATGCTTAAATATGTATGGTTGCATATATATACAAATTATTAACAGCTAAAACTAGTAAATTTGTAGTTTGATGTGTTCACTGGGTTTTGTTGTGTCTCAGATCCAAAAGTCTAAGACCACTAAAGAAAAATGTTGCTGATTATTGGATTCAGTTTAATAATAATTAAAAACAAATTCCAAATGATATTGTCAGTATAATAATGGGATTGAAAAGTCAAATGTCAAATAACAAGATCTCTTAGTATGTAATATCTCTCTTTAGCAAATTTGCCTAAATATCTGATTTATTTATATTTGATTAGTGACCTAGGAAATGTGCAGAATATTAATATTTCTTCTTTATCCCTGATCATTATTTTACATCTTTAAAAACGGCCAAACATTGCTTATTTCCGATTTAAATAAAAAACGTCTCATATTTTCAGACACAATCGTGGAGAAGCATTTATTCCCCCTCTGATGGAGTCGGCCGGGCTGTTTATGACGCCCCATCATCTTTCTGACGGTTTCTGCTGGTGAGGAGGACAAACATTAGCTTTGTTCAGATTCAACTAATCTTGCTCAGCCTTCTCCAAAGTACAATCTCATCTGCCATCTAACCTTGGTCCACACTATTATCAGATCTGGATCTAATTGAACCTTCATGGAATAAACCTTGTCCAGTCGCAGGGCACAGAAATCTTGATATACTCCACAAGAGTCGTCCATGACACGGGGTCTCCGGCTCCTAAAGCCGCTTTTCCACCGTTTTCGTTGCTGAACCGTTCATTTTCCACCGTGGGTCTGATAACAGAGCTGTAATACAAACACGTCAGCCCTGGCCTCGTTGTAAGGCAAGAGTTTACAGATGTTAATAGCGACCGTGTTAAGGAGGATGATCAGATATTTCTTTTAATTTTATTATTAACTACCCAGCAAGCAATAGCCGTCATTTCACCGTCTCGGTTAACTATAGACCCGATATAGTCCGGCTATGAGTAACACACTTCTAGACAACATAACCTTGAATTTGGTTGCATGTCGTTTTTACCAAAATAACTTGTGAGATGAATGATATTCCATCATGCAATCAAAGTCAACAGTGATTACAAGGTTTAATTTCATTTCTTCACTCATTTAATTTCTTTGTCATCTAATTGATGACTAGTCTAATCTTGGATGATAGTTTAGACGTCTATTCAATTTTCACTGACACCCCAAATTTTGCCTTGTTTTAGCCTAGACGTCAGGGCTGTGTTTGGATGCTATAAAACGTCTTTTAAACGCAAAATTGCTGGCTCTGGGTAGCGTTAACTTTGCTTAAATTGTGAGTTTACATCACAATTTAAGTGAGTTTACACTTTAAATCACACAATTCTGAGATAAAAAGCAGAATTGTGAGATATAAAGTCAGAATTGTGAGATATAAACTATAAATGGAGCCATTCCTTACCGTTCTTAAACCCAACCGTGGAAAAGCAGCTTAACTTTCCATTTCGCACTGGCCTTCGTCAATAAAATGTGTGCAAACACTGTGAGATGTTGTTGTGTGGTAAAAGGTATCAAACCAATTGTATAGGCTTTACAAAAAAGAATAATTCAGATTGTCAAAGTAAACAGTTTGGTAAGTGTAGGTTGATGGCTTCATCCTCCTCTTCCTCCTAGTGATTTCTCTTTAAATAGAAAAGACAAGGCCTGGAGCCTTTCGCAAGCTTATTATGGTAATAATTAGGAGACTGATTTTATCTCAGCCTGTACAATCACAGTGAGAGGCAATGGCTAAATAAACAGCCAAAGTCCTTGTGTCCCCAAGGGCTGTTCAGTGTAATTAAAATCAATAGGTTCTTCCTCCCAGGGCCTCTTTAACCCACCCAGCTAAGCCAAGGTGCTTTTATTGTTAAGCAGTCCTCATTCAGTTCTCCCACCATGACATACAGAGCGTTCTCATGTTCACGCTTCCATTACCGTAAATTGATGTATTAGTATTAAGACTGAAAAAATGAGAAGATTGTTGCGGATTTGCGGTAGGCATCATTAGGGATAAGTGAGACGGCTTTATCAACAATCAGCGTCCAGTTATCCGGTGAGGATGAGGAAGGTTAGTTGACCTTGACTGTTATTCACCGCTCGTTCAAGGATTTAAAAAAAAAAATTGGTGTTATGTTGGTATGACAGATTATGGAAGTTTCTGCTACAGAATAAAACATAAAAAAAGGTAATTGTGACTTTTTATCTCAGAAGTCTGATCTCAAAATTGTGTAATATAAATTCGCAATTGCGAGTTATAAAGTCAGATTTTTGCTTGATATTAAGTCGCAATTGTGTGTTATAAAATCAGAATTGCAAGATAAAAACTCGCAATTGCGAGAAAATCGCAATTCTGAAAAAAATCTAGTCAAAAATAGAAAATAAGAAATAAACTTGCAGTTGTGAGATAAAAAGTCGCAATTATCTTTTAAATGTTTTATTCTGTGGCTGAAACAAGCTTCCATTACAAATATCTACTGGTATTAACGAAAAAATTCATGAACAAAAAGCTGATAAAATGTGATATCCTAGCAACTTTTACTCTCTTTTACGTTTCCGTGAATGCGAGTGCATTAGCAGATAGTGCTGAATCACAGGTGTTTGATTTAGGAGATGAGATCATGATGAGGCCGAAACCAGTACATCCAGTGCAAGACCAGTAGACTTTGACTATTTATTATTTTTTTATCGGCTATATTGAAGAGGCCTTTATGAGGGATATAGGTTTACCTACGGCCTTATCGTGCACTTGAGCTTAACTGAGACGTGAGAGTTTGTAGACGTTTAAGAGGCTGTTGTGTCAACATTCAATGTAATATTCAGTTTAATTTTGATTTTAGAAATAAAACATGATTTCTCATCTTCAAATCAATTGTTTCTTATTTTCACTAGCATGACTCTTCGGTGTCGAGGACTAGTGCATCTCTGAGCCTACATTCAGTATGAGTACTCTTAAAATCAGATACTCTAAGACTTTTACTCGAGTCGTATTGGAATTGGTGACATGGAGTCATTTTCACTGTAAGCTATCTGTACTTTTACTCAATTATGATTTCCAGGTACTCGTTACACCTCTGCCGTCTTGTTTCGGCGAGTGTAAATGCAGATATCGGATATGTGTCACTATCAAGCATCTAATATGATTCAAATGGTTTTAAACTTTCAGAAAAGCTTACATTTTTGAATTTCTGAATGTGATGATAGTCATTTCACATAAACTCTGATCTTTTTAGTGCCTTTGAAAGCCAAGACCCAGCGTTTACCCGTACAGTAGGTTACACTGGCGGCACTTTTCATCAGATGTCTTTAGACCATCATTTGCCATCGGTTAGCAGAAACGCTTCTCAGTGAAACGATTCCCCGCTTGACAAATGAGACATCAAGGGTTGTATGAAGCTGTTCCTGTCTGCACATCTGTCCGCTGATCCAGATGTTGCACAGATGACAACACGCCTCCAGATCCTCTAATAGCCCTGTGCCTGACAGAGTCAGTCGTGATGAATCGCACAGCTCTTCCCTGGATTCTCACACTTAATTTTCTGAAGATTGCTTGCCCATTCAAGAGGAGAGGGACCTGATTCGCACTCCTGTCCAGGAGCCCGGGGCCCTGATGAGATGTCACTATTGTTCAGCCGAGCCTTTGGCATGGAGGCTTAACTACAAGTGGCTGCTTTTAAGACATTGGCCCGAATTACTTGACTGGCGAAGCTAAATAGCAATTAGACAGCTCGCCCGCCAAACGGAAATTAGAAATTTGCCAGTGGGCTTTAGATGGGACTGAGTTTTCCTGCTCACGCAAACACTTTCAGACCACCTATATCTGACACCAAACGCCTTCATTTCGCTCTCGACCTCGGAAGAGTCTCTCCTGTGGACATTCAGAGTGTGTTTTCTGGCTGTACTGGATCGTTTCCATCAACTTGCTGGCATATCTGATATCTTTTGTCACAACGCATATCACAGTTTGTCAATCAAACGTCAGGTTATGATGATCTCTCGTCTATTCGCACCTTCCTTATTACAGCAATCGTGATTCTCTGAGCACACGAGATTCGCATTCGATGTTTGATAAACAGATGCAGTTTAGTGAGTCTCATCACCTGTCCTGTCACACGCAATGAACTCTCATTGGCTGAGATGAGACACGGACAGATTTAACTGAGCCGGATCCTTTCTGAACTCGCACATTTGCATGGACATTATTTTGTCCACCAACTTTTCTTTATGCAGATTGTCGGCTTCGACTTTGTTATTCAAATAGTGCTATTTATCGTGTTCAGAGAACCTTCCCAATGTTTGGAAAATTATCAAATGGAATGTTCAAGACAAAAACGTTTTAAAAAATGTGCACTGTGTGTAATTATTTTGTATATATATAAATACACACACATGCATGTATATATTTAAGAAAAATTTGTTATTTATA
>FLSR01000172.1:962967-985501 GCA_900092035.1 Leuciscus waleckii
TAGATAGATAGATAGATAGATAGATAGATAGATAGATAGATAGATAGATAGATAGATAGATAGATAGCATACACATTACAAGGTCAGAACATTTTTAAAAAGTGTAAACCTATGATTAGGACTTTCAATATAAAAACTGTGTGTCTTGTTTACACAAGTTCAGTGCTAAAGCACAACCAGACTCTCGGTTTCTCTTCCGGAGAATGAATCAGATGGACAGGATGAAAGACTAACAGATCTGTTCCTGAGAGCTCTAATCCACTCACACTCACTTATCTTCTCTGACAATGAGGCTTCCTCTCAGACTACACAACTTTCCCAGTGTACTTCGTCTTCCTGAAGCAAATTTGTCTTGTCTAAGTGTCTTATACCTCCAAGACAAACAGTTTAGCTCTGGCAGATCCAGATTTTGTCAATGCTTGAATGTTGACTGTCAGCTAATCTCCTGGTGCTGTTGGAGAAGAGCAGATCTTCCCACCGCAGATTTCTGCATGTCTGGCCATAAACGCAGGAGACTCTGAAAGTGATGATGACTTCATCAGATAACGTCACAATCATTTGCCCAACACCCTCGAGCGACACATGACATTTCTACACTATGAAAAGTGCTCACATTCAATTCTTTGCTATTTGTAACTGATTTAACCCATAATAATGAGTTTTGCTGCTGTAAATGAATACTCGGGTAACAAAAATGTTCTTTAAAATGTTTGCTATAAAAACGTAATTTTCAGAATGTTCTGAACGTTCTAAACATCCATTTTTTTATGTTTTAAAAATGTTTTTTTTTTTTTTACGTTCCATTTTATAATTTTTCAAACATTATGGGAAACGTTCCATTTTATAATTTTCAAACATTATGGGAACGTTACGTTTGAATGTTCTCTGAACGTTCTGAAACAATTATAAATAGTACTATCTGAATAACATTAGATGAGCATCCAACTAAAACATGTAATAAAAACACTCATGAACAATGACCAGATAGCATTGAACAAACGCTCTAACGTTACTGGAAGAACATTCGTTCATAACTTCGAGAGAACGTTCTGAGAACATTTTTGTCTTAATTATAACTAGTTTATTTAGATGTTACTATTTTGTTCAGTGTAATGTGTACACTCTTAAAAACAATGGGTTAAAAACAACCCAGTTTTTACAGTAGGCGTATAGCATATTTCACATATTGCCTACATTTAAGCTCGTTTAACAAATATTATAGGTAAAAATTACAATTAATCTACAAACTCCTCGTGAACGCCCGTCATCGCTCGACACTGGACATTGGTCAAGTAATGAATATCAAAGACGCCGACCACCAAGTCCTCTGTGATCCCATTTTGCAACGCTGGAAAGAGTACTTTGACTCGATGTTGAACAAGGAATTCCCACATCCTCTGATCACAAGCGCCGCCCCCATCCCCGGGCTGGTACCGCAGATCAGCCCTGCCGAGGTCGAGCTTGCCGTCAAAAAGATGAAGAAAGGAAAGGTCCCAGGACCCGACAACATTCCCGCTGAGGCGTGGAAGCCACTTGGATGCGAAGTCCTTGCCTGACGAAGGCACCACTCCCTCAGCGTGGGCTGCCAGCGTTACGGTCCCGATCTGGAAAGGTAAAGGCGACGTCGGCGACTGCAACACCTCCCGCCCGATTCGCCCGCTCTGCCATGAAGATATTCGAGCGCGTAAATGACGCCCGTCTCTGGAAGATCGTCTCCATCAGTCCCAATCAGTGTGGATTTGTTAGAGGAAGTGGGATTCTTGATGCGATCCACGCCGTCAGGAGAGGCACCGGGAGAAGAACCAGCAAGTACACCAATCTCCACCAATAAACTGGTGTGTGGTGGGCGTTCTGGCGCAATATGGCTGCCGCGCATCATCCAGGTGGACTGTACATTGGTGGTGGTTGAGGAGATTACCCCTTCATGTAAAGCACTGTGAGTGCCAAGAAAAGCGCTATATAAATGTAATTTATTATTATTATTATTATTATTATTACCCATGGCCTTCCTCGACCTTGAGAAGGTATTAGACCGTGTGCCCAGGGTCTTCCACTCTCACGGTGCGCCCAAAGAGTACGTACGGTGGATCCAGCTCCTCCACACCAACACCCCCAGCGTCGTCTGATGCCCCGCGGGCCTGTCCGAACCGTTCCCGACCACCGTCGGCGTGCACCAGGGGTCCGCCCTCTCCCCGCTCCTCTTCATCCTTCGCATGGACACTGCCACGGTGGATACTCAGGCGTCTCAGCCCGGGTCACTTCTATTCGCCGACGACATCTTCCAAGCTGACGAAGCCCGTCGTGGGCTTGAACGTCAAGTGCAAGACTGAGTATATGGAGTGCGGACGGGACCCTAGACAGACGGGACAATCAGAGTTAGAGGGCAGCCATTAAACAAAGTCACCAAATTCAAATATCTCGGTTCGCTCATTGGGAGCGACGGCGACTCCCTCCCTGACGCCCGAGTCAACACAGCATGGCTCAAAGGGCAGCAAGTCACGGGCATCCTCTGCGACCGCCGAATGCAGAACCACTCAAGGGCAAGATTTATAAAACTGTTGTACGGTTGGCCAGCCACCACCAAACATTATTTTCAGATTAATTAGATTAGATTAGATTAGATTAGATTAATTAGTAGATACATCTGGATTTTCACCACAGCGGGACTTTAATGAACTACATGTACTCGGGCGTTATTGTGAGATTAGGGTTAGTTGCATGTAATTATTGGTATTACTAGAGTAAGTACATGTAATGTGTAACAAAGACACTATAATAAAGTGTTCCCTTCTCTTCTTTTGTGACACAGATCGTCGTATAGAGAATAACTCGTGTTCTTAGGAAGAAAGTCACATGTGTTTGGAACAAAGGATGATGACACTGGGTGAACTTCTCTAACCTGTGATTCTATAGCACTAGTTTTGTGGTCATGGGGTTTGAATGCTATGATCCTGGTAGAGCGGGATTAGACAGGGATCTTCCCCTGGTGTGAGCTGAATGCCAGCGCTGGGCATCTGAAAATAAAGCGTCCCGGACAGAAGGAGACGAGGAGCACACAGCCAAGGCCGTCACTTACTCGCTTTGACAAACTGCAGCCATTATGCAAGCGTGACAGTATTTCTCTGAGGGCAATTTCTAAAAATTATTTCAACAATGTAACGAGTGAAATGTCACCACTCGCTAATTATGTTTATGCTAATTGTTAATTAGGCTCTCAATGAGCATTGTCTTAATTAACAATGGCTGTGAAAATATGTGCAGGGCAGTGAAACATAAACGAGTCCAGTAATGCCAGCCTCTGGTGAGTAACACAGATATATTGGGATTTTACTGCTTCTGTTACATGACTTTTTATTTTTGGTAATAATTTTAGTTAATAGCGAGGGCTGATAGAACGGATGAACTTCTTAATGCAGTGTTTTTTGACGTTTGGTTTTGTTTTCTGTGTGCAAACATCTATAAACCTTTATTAAGCAAATAACATGTTGACTGACTTTTCCTCTCTCAAATGCTTGACAGGGTCACACGAATAACACATAATATTCCTCTCATCTAGTAGAGTCAAATGAGTTTGATTTGACACAATACTGTAGAGCTCTACTGTGGTTAACTGAGCTAGAGGACAACAGTTTAGTTCAGTATCTTCAGCCGATCATTAAGAGGCCAAAGCTACACTTAATCTGATGCTGCCTATATGATGATGCATTATGAAGCTATCCACACATGCATTGCAATGCATAATATCTTTTCACAAACTATTGTATCTCCAGTTATAACACACTTTAACACATTCAAACACTATAATGCATTAGAATACTATAATAGCACATGGAATTGGCTTCTGTAGGGCTGTCACTGACGATTATTTTGGTAATTGAGTAATCGGGTCTATTTTTATAGTTGAAGTCAACAATAGCCTGTAAATTTTTTTTTTAAGTATATATATATACACACACACACACACACACTTCTACTCTCTACACCTACACTTCTACTCTCTACACCTACATATTGATCATCACAAACACCAGACACTCTTGATCTTTCACCATCTCTCACATTAGCAACGCAGTCGCACCGCTGTACTGGATAAGCTAGCAGAAACACACCGCGTCAGTGACGTCATCATCATGTCTCACGCGCCACCACAAATTAGAATGCGCAGTTTTCTTTATAAATTCGACGAATATTAGAAATGATAATGTTAGTTTGACAGCCCTAGTTCACACCGAGGAGAATAACAACAGAAGCTGCAGTAACTTCCACACCGACACCCAGAACAGTTTATCATAAACGGCTGCAGTTTTGTCGTCTGCCAATTTAAATGCTCTTTAAAGCAAGATAGATTCTGATTGGCTGTCAGTTTCAATTGTTCATCAGAAAGGGAAAAAAACTGAAAGTGTGGAGTTATGGATGCAATCACTCAGAAATCAGTCATAATGCATCATTATTCTGCCCGGCGGACGACACTCACCTGGAAGCTTGAGTTTTCGGCAGCACGAGTTACAGTGATGTTTAGCGCGGAAGTTTCGAATGGCGTCGTCTCCGAGGTTCGCCGGGCCAAAGATCATGTCATAAGACCTGATGTATTCAAATACAAAAAAGTAAAATTAATAAACTTTTGTATCTTAAGTTTTAAAGATCTTAAAATAAGCTTTATTTGTGTTTCTCAGTTGTTGGAAACGGACCCTTTCTCTCCGCTCTTGATGACGGACGGATCTGTCAGTATCTCGCCCACTCCTGCAGAGAGAGAGAGTAGTTTACACAAACACACTCTGTATCAGAACACACCGTTCCACAGGTCTAACAGAAATATCAAGCTCTTACTGCTGTCTAACCCTCTGGTGCTCTTCACGCGTCGAGTGTTTATACAAGGATACTTGACAAATGAATCCTTTAGTGTTTGGAGCAGTCAGTGTGGTTCACCTTCAACATATCCTCCACAATAAATCCACTCAATTTAATGCAATGTTTTTTGTTGGGCTTTTCCAATTCTAGGTTCAATTTTCAATTTCAATTCAATTTTCCTGGGTCAGCTTAAGAGCGTTTAACTTCACAACAATTCACAAGTTACTAAAAAAACATGTTTTAATCATCACCATCATGAAAACTGAACATCACGAAAACGTTTTCCCCCTCAAAATATATGAATATTTCAGAGATGCTCATTAGATACTAAATATTTATTGTTTTTAAATTGTCACCTTTCTTCTTCATTCTGACGCTCAGTTTGAACTTTAGCAGATTGTCTTGATCATGTGCCTAAATGAGCTGCTGCCATGTGATTGGCTGATTAGATATGAGCTGCTGCCATGTGATTGGCTGATTAGATATGAGCTGCTGCCATGTGATTGGCTGATTAGATATTTGCGTTAACAAGTAGTTGAACAGCAACATAGTACGATCAGCCCACATCTAGACTGTGTGGAATCCATGTGTGCCAGATGTGGGCCGGATCTGGGCCGACACTATGTTGCTGTCTGCTTAATAAAGTGGCCAGTGAGTGTATGTACGCAATATATACTCCACTTATTGTTCAAAAAAGTGTTATACATCTATACGTTGCCAACTAAAACATCTTCTGTTGTTCATCTATATGTACAGTACTTGACGATACACAAATCATTAATGGCATCATTTCATATTGTTTGCTTTCATGACCCCCCATCCCCAATTATTCAGCGATGTTCAATCCACTCATCCAAATGAACCGTCATTAGGAGCCACTAATGACGAACAAGTTGTGAATATTGTACAACTGCTCCAGAGTGGAACATCTTGTCTTAATTATCCACACTGAAGCCGTGGATCGAGCTATTCAGAGGCTTGATTGAATTTGACGTGAACAGGGAAGGGTTTGTGAATGGAGATTACAACAGTGCAATCCTAATGACCATTCAGAAATATTAATTTCCATACTCTGATTTTAACAGCCCGTCTGCTGTGCGTCCAAACCTGGGGTTTAGTTCTGTGCTCGTTTTATTCTCCCGTTTCTCATTACGCCGTAAGTTATACATCTGTTTCACTCGCTTTAACGTAAAGCACACTCTGCACACCAAATGTCATTTTGCTGACGCAGTAAAGCCATGCTTTACAGGTTGTAACTGTAGCCAAATAAAAGGGATTAATGGTAGTTTCAGCTGGCAGGGACAATAAAAGAGGAAACCAATTATTTGAAACCAGCAAAGCTGTGAAGACAACTTATTTTTGTTGGCTGTTTTCTTTTTCTAGACTTTATCTACTGGTGAGAAGACATCTCTTTGGCTCTGTCTTTATGTCTTTGATTACTCACAGATATCTCTCGAGTTGGAGATAATGATAATCTGCCTCTATAAAGAGACATCGTGTAAGTGTTTCACCTCTCTACTCGTGGCCTGAGGATTTCACAGTTCAACCACTGTTATTAGTGGGAAATATGAAAATCAGCCGAGAATTTCACTAAAGTACAATATACCAACAGTGAATAGAGTATGTAAAAAAATAAATAAAAAAAAACCCTGTCTTGATTGATTTTAGAAACATTACAAATAAATCATAAACAGGAGGAGAAAAACAAGCAAAAACTAAATAAGAACAAAACAAAAAAAACAAAAACAAAAAAACAATAACTATATTATACATTGTCAAAACAATGGTAGCCAACATAAGTTAACTGAAATATTAGGTTCAGTTTCCTTCAAAAATCATATAAAGGGATTCCATACTTTGAAAAACCTTTTGGGTTTTCCCTAAATAATATATACGAGTTTTTCCATAGCCTAACAATGACGAGCGACTACAAGTTTAGCTTGTAATAAGCAGAAGATCAACATTTTCTCGCCAGAACTAGTTAAAGTGTAAGTCACAGGGAAAATATTTAATATACAAAGTTTAGGACATGGGGACATTTTGTTTCAACACCAATGATAAAAAGTCTAAAACCTTTTCCCAAAAAGGTGGAACTTGGGGACACTTCCATAAGCAATGATAAAAAGTTCCTATATAGGTTACATTTTACACATTGATTGGGAATGTTGGGATTAAATGTATGTAGTAATTCTGGAGTTATGTATACTCTCATAATCCACTTCAACTGCAGAAGTTTAAACCTGGTATTAATTGGGTTTATATATATATATATATATATATATATATGGGTTTTAGGTAAATCAGAAATTCAAATTTAGTTTATTAAAGGGATAGTTTACCCTAAAATGAAAATTAAGTCATAATTTACTCACCCTGGTGTTGTTCTAATGTCATACGCCTTTCTTTCTTTTTAGACCACAAAGAAGAATCTTTTAAAATGTGCTTGTGCTCGTCCATATAATGGCAGTGAATAAAAGCTTTAAAAAAGATGCAAAAGTATCCCAGAATGATCCATATTCCAGGTGTTCTGTGGGTTTATGATGGGGTTTGGTGAAAAACTAACAGAGATTTAATGTATTATTTAATGAAACTCCTGCCGTTGATCTTCTGTGTTCATGAGACTCTATTATATTGCACTGCAAACACAGCTTTAAGTTGTCAATGTTGGCAAATGGCCATGGTATAAGCAGCATAATCCACGGCTAGCTGTGCGTTAAACCATTTGAAAACACTCCCTTCACATCGGGCGGTTCTTTGCCACCACGTCGAGCATTAAAATCATTTAATGCACAGCTTAAATGTAGCATAACTATAATGTGTACAGTATCTTGTGCTTGCTGTCGTACTGGATGGGTGTCATGAGATTTAAATGCACTAAGGTAAGAATGGTAAACAGGTTACTAGTGTAAATCCTGCAGTTGACACTTTTAGGCTGCATGATCAATCAGTTTTTCTTCTGGACAGTGCATACATCATTCATACCTAATCCTAACCTTTAAACATACAGAATGAGTCAAATCATATCCAGAGCACAGGCCTGAAGACTGAACCATCAGAATATTACATTAATAGGTTTTATGAATGAAGCCAGTTTCATCTGGACTCATTCTTGAGATTTGACGTTGTGCGAGACAATGGTGTCCACATGAATACAGACTGACTGATCAAGTTATGGCGTGAATGGCGTTCTCTCTTCAGTATAAGTGTGTAGGTATGGTGGATTTACAGGCGGCGTCCAGTGTGTTCATTTAGCTTATAGGACTCCTGGTTTCAATGCATTTAAACAGCTTCTGTCGGCTGTGATGCACAACTCAGAGCTCCAGATACCAGATACCAGAGCGGACCTGCATAAATCCCCCAAACACACTGAGAAATAAGAGGAATCAGACTGTCATCAATATGTCCTCTTGCCTCAGTGGCCGGGGAATGTTTATCTGTGAGCCGAAGGGCCGTATTGCATATTGACTGCGGCCCCGTAACCTAGGCGTGACACGAGAGCAGAGCCTCTGACCTGAAGACATCGTCCCAGCACACGTTTGTCTCCGGCCTTCAACATCCTGGGTGAATATCACACCAAAATTCTCATTACCAGAATTCATCTTTGTGATTACCATAATCTCACTGATGATTCTGAAAACAAATACTGTGATAATGTTTTTTTCCACATGTATTCCCAGAGAGCAACATAGTGTCGGCACAGATCCGGCCCACATCTGGGCCGTGTGGAATCCATGTGTGCCAGATGTGGGCCGGATCGGGCCGACACTATGTTGCTGTTTTTTAAAACCATCTTTGTAAATATGTTTTTACGTTATATAATGACAACTTTTTTATGCATTACAGTAATGAGAATTGTGAGGAATGTGTTTCATTTTCAAAACTGTCATTGATAATGTCACAGTATAAACCAATTAATGGTCAATAAATCAAAAGTGACTGTAAAGGTTTACATTGTATAATTTTTTATTTTTTTTTACGATCAGTTTCCACCAACATACGAACCGTTTTCAACATTGATGATAATCATAAATGTTTCAGCTTTGATCACAGGAATAAATTACACTTTACTATAAATTCACATAGAAAACTGTTTTAAATTGTTGTTTTTCCCCGCATTTTTTACTGTATTTTTTATCAAATAAATGCAGCCTTGTTGAACATGAAAAACATTTAAATATATACCATCCCAAACTTATAAACAGTAGTGTATTTTTTCATATTATTTTTCATATTATTATGATGTGAATTGTGCCATAATACAGAATAAATGTTTTTATTATTATTTTGTGCCTTTAATTTTTGTTAAAATTATTTCCAATGTTATTGGTAAAAGCATTCCAGTAATTTGATTAATAACTTTTATCTTGGTAACACTTGATGGTCAGACAAAGTAATTATTACCAGAGCTTCTCTGTGATTTTAGTCCCGTCCGAATGTGCATCTCAGTAATCATTACGTATAATGTCAGTAAAGATTACAGCGACTTTTACCTTCAGTAAAAAGGTCCGAAAAATGACCTCAAGTAATAGGCTACTAATCCCGTGCTGTTGTTAGAGGCACGAAACATCTTTTAGCGTTAGGTAAGTGCCTATTACCAACACAATCTAATCTGAAGTTAATTAATACATTGTTCGACCTGACATAACTGATTTATATATATAAATATAGGTTATATGTGTTTGCACACGTGATATCAGGAAGCAACGTAATACACACATGACGACAGGAGTGACGGCGATGCGCAAATCGAGTTACTCTCCCACTTCTGCTAGTTTTATGAGATATCTTATCTCGTGCGAATTGGCCATTAATATTACAGATGTCCTGTAGTAAAATTACTTACTCCATCTACCCTTGTAAAGCTAATCCCATCCGAATAGGGCTAAAGTCAACTATCAGTCATTAGAGTATGAGTGAACTGTCTGCTTAATATCTGCCATCATTATTTTGATGCTCCCCAACAGTCATTCTACTGCCTATAAGTATCTTGGCAACTACATGTCAACTTAGCCTACACCATGTCTACTACACAGCAAAAGCAAAGTTTTGCTTTTTATCAAAAGCAAAACAGGGCGCCGAGGCTGTCGGGCTAGAGTGGAATCCTCCACCGTGTCCCGCTCAGTCTCGGTTGGATGATTGGTTTCTCGGGGCAGGCCACGCTGGTTCTCAGCCCGCCGCCCCAGTACCTTTCTTTCCCGAAGTGCATGGAGAGCTTACTAGGTCGTGGACGGCACCTTTTACTGCCAGAAACTGCCTGGAGAGCTACCCTTGACGGAGGAGCGGTGAAGGGTTACGAGGCTATCCCTCCAGTGTAGCGGTCTGTCGCGGCACACCTGTGTTACAGAGCCTGTGGGCAAGCTGCCTCCTCTTTGTATGCCATGGCGTTGCTACAGGTCTATCAGGCCAAAGCACTCATGGACATGCACAAGGGTAACCTAGACCGTGCGCTCATGAGTGAGCACCGCACCGCAACCGACTTGGCTCTCCAGAGCACGAGCATTGCAGCCTGTGCGATTGGTCAACCCATGTCCCCCCTAGTGGTCCAGGAGCGCCATCGTTGGCTCAGCCTGGTGGATATGGTGGATCCGGACAAGGTTCGGTTCCTGGACTCCCCAATTTCCCAGGTTGGGCTGTTCGCCGACGCGGTGGAGAGCTGCACCCAACTGTTCTCTACCACCCAAGCGCAGACGGAGGCCATCCGACACATCCTGCCCCGGCGGCCCGCTGCTGCCATCACCCCGCCGCCGGTGGCAGTTCCTCCGCCTGCTCGTTGCCGAGGGCGTCCCCCTGCCGCTGCTCCGCTCCTGCTAGGCCACCGCATCAGCCGTCACCCAGGCCTCAGCGGAGAGCCAGCAGCAGGCGGCCGCCCAGCCTGTGTTAGACACTGCCAAGCCAGGTGGCAAGTGTAAGATCAAGCCTCCCTGACACAGGCCACCCAGGGATGGGGGAATGAGCTCTTCAGATGGTTACCGTTCCGCTGCTGGCTCTCCAGAGTCCAGCGGTACCCGAATTATCAAAAGACTGAATTCCTCCGTTCCTGGCTCCCAAGAGGGTCAGACTGGCGGTGTGCGACCCTGTAAAGCCTTGCACCCCTCGGTCCCCTCTTGTGTCGCCAGCCGGCAGCCGGATTTGAGGACCCAATTACGCCTTCTCCTGCACCCCCTGCTGACCCGTGTAGACAGGTAAGTGTGGCATCACACACTCAGACCTGGCTTCGGGCCGCCCCCGGGCCTTCCGAGCCTGGTCGCTGTCCTCCACCTCGCTGCCCAACTCCGTACCGACGTACCGTCTGTGGTGCCTCTGGTCCCCCTGGCCCAGTTTGTGGAAGCCTGGAGTGTGCTTCCCAACCGGTCCAGCTGGCTCCTCCGTACCATCAGACTCGGCTACACGATTCAGTTCGCCTGGCATCCGCCCAAGTTCAGCGGCGTTCTGTACACTTCTGTGTTGAGCAAACGTGCCCTTGTCATGCGCGCAGAGATCGCAGTCCTACTGGCGAAAGATGCGATAGAGCCGGTTCCTCTAGCCGATATGAAGACCGGCTTCTACAGCCCGTACTTCATTGTACCCAAGAAAGGTGGTAAGTTACGGCCAATCTTGGACCTTCGACTCTTGAATCAGGCCCTTCACAAGCTTCCGTTCAAGATGCTAACACAGAAAAACATTTTCAAGTGCATCCGTCCCTGAGATTGGTTTGCAGCGATCGACCTGAAGGACACGTACTTTCATGTCTCTGTCCTGCCGCGACACAGGCCATTCCTGCGTTTCGCATTCGAGGGTCGAGCGTATCAGTACAAAGTCCTACCCTTCGGGCTGGCCCTGCGCCCCGCGTCTTTACGAAGGTCACGGAGGCAACCATTGCTCCCATGTACTCATGGGTTCGTGTCTCAACTATCTTGACGACAGGCTGATACTAGCTCAGTCTCGGGAATAGTTGTGCGAACACAGGGATTTGTTGCTCCAACATATCAGCCAGTTGGGTCTTCGGGTCAACTGGGAGGATTTCTCAGTATGGAGCTGGACTCGGTCCAACAG
This sequence comes from Leuciscus waleckii, assembly GCA_900092035.1. Taxonomy (NCBI): domain Eukaryota; kingdom Metazoa; phylum Chordata; class Actinopteri; order Cypriniformes; family Leuciscidae; genus Leuciscus; species Leuciscus waleckii. Next base: position 974,848 of record FLSR01000172.1, read on the forward strand.
ACGGCACGCCTCACAGAGGAATGTGTCCAGTCGGTGCTGACCTGCCTGAATACTGTCAAGAGCAGAACAGTGGTCCAACTGAAATTTTTTCTCCTGGGGCATATGGCAGCCGCAGTAACACCGCTCGGCTTGCTCTGTATGAGATCGCTTCAGCACTGGCTTCACAACCGAGTCCCGAGGTGGGCGTTGCACAGCGGCATGCTCCGTGTGAAAATCAACCCAGCCTGCCGCAAAACCTTCATTTCTCCGGGCTGGAGAGCCCCTAGAACAAGTGTCTAGGCATGCTGTGGTCTCTGTACAACGTGCATGCAGTAGCGGGGATTTGGACGGGCCCCCAACTGCATTGGCACATTAATTGCCTCGAGTTGCTTGCAGTATACCTTGCCTTGAGACGCCTTAAAACGCCACTGCTCGGCAAGCATGTACTGGTCCTGAGTTAAAAGTCCTGTCTTTAAAAACAGTTCTCCTGCTTGCTTTGGCCTCTATCAAGAGGGTAGGGGACCTGCACGCATTTTCGGTCGACGAATCGTGCCTGGAATTCGGGCCGGCTAACTCTCACGTCATCCTGAGGAGGAGGCAGACCCAGCCCTGGCTTTTCTCTGTCCCGTCCGCTCCTTGCGGTTATATGTAGACAGAACGCAAAGTCTCAGGACCTCAGATCAGCTCTTCGTCTGTTACGGAGGCCAGCAGAAGGGAAAGGCTGTCCACTGGATAGTGGATGCCATCATCTTAGCGTATGAATCCCAAAATGCACCTTGTCCCCCGGGACTGCAAGCACACTCCACTCGGAGTGTAGCCGCTTCCTGGGGTTGGCGCAGGGTGCCTCGCTTACAGATGTTTGTAGAGCTGCGGGCTAATATAAAAGTTATGTGTCATATTGAAGAGGTGTGTAATGCTGTCAAATCACTAGCCAATTTGGCAGGTTACTCACTTTGCTGGGGAAGTTCGTATAAGCCAAATCTGTGCAGATGTAGCTCAAATACTCAACCCGTGAGTCATCATGAAATATTAAATACAGCATATTGCGCAGAATCTGCTCATATCTGGCTTGCTTGAACATGCACGTCACTAAGCAACAAATAACGACACGCTTGTTCATTTGCATTGAAGCAATAGCGAAGATTAAAAAAACATTTAACCTATGCCTATATATATATATATATATATATATATAATTCTAGAAGAAAATTTCAGATGGCATTTAGAGGCTTTTGCATCTGAACTCTTCATATATATATATATATATAAACTGTGACGTAGTTAATCTAGTTTATTCCTTTTTGGCTAGAAGTTCTGAATGGCCGGTAACTTAAAACATTTTTTAGCCAAATTGGCCGGTGAGTGAAAAAGTTCATTTCAAATCCTGGTTATTAGAATGTCTAAAGCAGACAAAGATTTTTTGTTTGTTTGTTTTAAGCTTTCATCTTTACATTTTTTCCCCACTCCAGAACTGTTAGTTGTGATTCATGTGGAGCTTCTGCATTCTGAGCTCAGTGAAGAGAAGCGCGCCCTCCTCTGGCCAGAGTCAGCACTGCTTTCTTCATAGGGCAGATGTCTCTGTATCTGTGTGCACTAACATCGAGATTTTAGCAGAATAAGTGTAGAAATCATAGAGTTTATTTCTGGTGGATTTTATCACATTCCACAATAAAATCTAATACAGAACATCATGAAATAATGCTTATAAAATTAGATTATCACGAACAACACCTCAACCGTAATGCCATTTTCTTTGGCCCAAAACATTTCCTGCATATAACAACATAAATGTATCATAATCCATAAAGCCCGTGCAGTTGTTCTTCTCCTGTCTCGTGTGCGTTCACAAGCCCTCGCGCTGAGATTGAAATTCTCCTTCTCATTACCAGTCTTAATAGACTCCTTCGACCTCATCCCACACTGAGATACCATCTGATCCATAGAATTAATTAATTATAGCCCAAATATTACAGATTATTAAAAATAGCATAAGTAATAGTGTAATATCTCAAGCTGTCGAGTTTAATAGTCAACATTGTCTTGGCAGCTCTTATCAGTGGGAGACACCCGGTCAGAATATTGATTTCTAGTCGTTTTAACCATCATCTGCTGTTGTGATGGAGAATTGTCAGGCTTTTACTGCTCTGTGCTCATTTAAAATCATTAGATTGCTTCTGACGCGTTGACTAAAGCTGTCTTTCTCCCAGAGCACTGGAATATTTATATACTGTGAAAACTGACAAAGAATGTGATGTGTTGTGCCAGAGGAACAAGAGCTGGAATAGTCCAAAATAACATCATTTAGTGCCCTAAAAATCTGCCACGAAACAGCCTTTTTCATCTGCCACAATATCTGCATTATATAAATGATCCGTTTCTGAAAAGATTTTGTGGTTTCATTATTTTAGCTGATGCATTTAAAACATTCGAAACCGGAGAGTTTTTAATGATCAACTCGACCAGACTGAAGGAGATTGGTCAAATGATCTGGAATATGTAACTGATTTGTTCTGACATGTCAGAAGTGTCATGTTATTTAATTGTCAATAATGAATATGTTATTATGGTGATTTTCCTCACATATGATGTAGGCTGAAGCAGTGAGGAACTTGGTTCGATGTGAATGGGACAATTTACATGCAAATTATTGTGCATAATATGATTAAATTGCCAAAATCATGCAACGGGCTGCTGGGAGGGAGTTGTTTAATTACAGGCAATCCGCCCAATCAGCTGGCTGAACAGACTTGAGTGTTCATGGATAGACATGGGCTATGAAGACATCACTTTAGGGCTGGTTCAAGTGGACAAGGTCTCGAGACGCGTCTTTTATAAAGTTGAACTTATTGTAATTCAGCGTCGCGTTTATAACGCATGCGCGAATATACTGTTAAAGACGTCCGTCTAGCGCTTGTTTGTGTAGAAAAATAATGGAAAGGTGTAATGGAAAACGCGTTCTGTGTGAACCTGCAAACACAAGGTTTCGTGCTGTAAAATCTGCATTATTTAATCAGCCTGGGATGATGCATTGGGATGATATGTAGATTTGTGTGCAAATTTAGCCTACAGTCTGGAGAAACTGTATTTTTTTTTTTTTTTTTGGCCCCAGGAAAGATGAGATTAAAAGTTGAATGCAGCTCTTCATGATGACGGGATAATCATCTTCATCCTCACTGTTGATCGTTTTACCTATTATTTAGTGCAACTCTTAATTAGTTGCTTCCAAGGATCATTGGCTTGAGTGATTGCGAAGAACTGACCTTTCATGTCGCACATCTGAAGCAAACAGAATTCAGTTTCGTCACACTTCTCTGGTGTTTTTCATGTGAACTACAACATTAGGATTTTCACTCGAGGATCTTATAAGTTCAAAAACTTCTTGTTTTGTTTTTTTTGTTAACTAATATAGAAGATAATCAAAGTATAGATATATATATATATACATGTTTATAATACTTAATATTAGAAGTATATATTAATATATAGCCTACATTTATATATATATACAGCCTATTTATATTCGTTTCTATAATAGGTGTATGTTTATGATCAAGTGCATTATAAAGACTCGCTGCTTTCAAGTGTCCCGTTCTCTCGTTAATTTCTGTGGAAACAATGATTATCCTAACCTTAAGCCATGCAGTGCGGGAGATGGGAGATGGGAGATGGGAGATGGGAGGGAGAAAGTAAGGAAAAATAAGCCTATTTAGTGTGTTTCCAGTCCAGTGCTCTCGCTGACAGCTGTGTATATCAGAGGCCACATCATCGCTCACTCTCCTCACACTCCTCACACACTCCAGACGGAGAAATAGGCTATTAGAGGCATGGGATTAATTTGTAGCCAATTACCACTCACAGTGGAATATGAATGCATAATAAGCCACGGCCTGTGTCTAAGTTTTGGCGAGTGTAAAGGGAAGGGGAGGGAAGCGGAGCCAGCTGCGCGCGCGTGTGCGTGTGTGTGTGTGTGAGTGTGACATAAACGCGGGGTGTCCTGAGGGGACGGTTCAAACCCAAAAAGGACCTGAGCAGGGGGACATCAGCATCTCCAGCTGGATCAACTCCTGACCAGCATCTTCCAGACGTGTTTCAGCAGCATGTCTCGTGTTGAGTGAACAGCAGAAGCGCGAGAGCTGGAGAGATATGAACCGGGAGAAGGAGAAGACTGGAGACCCCACCGGAGTGATCGTGGCCCCGCAGGACGGCATGGACGACGCGCTGCCCGTGTTTCACTGCGCCGCGGGGAGAGACGCGTTACCGGCGGACAGCAGAGACACCTCACCGAGACACGAGCACGAGCACGAGCCCGCGGGCGCGCCGCCGACCATACACCGGACCACGTCCTTCTCGGTTCTGGACATTTTGGACCCCAATAAATTTACTAGTAAGAGGCAAGCGCCTAACAGGACAGGTTGTGAGTTCATGTTTGGTGCGGAGAACAGAAGCGAAGACTCAAATCACACGATAGAGCACAAGTCTTATCAGGAGGACTACGACTGTAAAAAACCTGCAGGGATTTTGAGTAAGTGACCATGGTTATTCCCCTTATTATTGTGTGTGTGTGTGTTCAATATTATGTTTAACATGACCGCGTTAAAGTACATAGTTAATAACATGGACATTCTTTTTCCCCCCAACAATATTTAGGTTAAAATTATTGGAATCTTTTATTAAAAATTGTAATGCAAAATGTGTAAGTGAAATGTGTGTTTTAGCTGGCCAGTCACAAAAGTTTTTCGCCGTTATAACACACTTTTTTAATCACTTTTCGCTTGAATTATCAAATTAATTTATAAACGCGCAAATATTTCACACTGTAAAAAATGTGCTGCGATTTAGTTATAACAACTTAAAATTCGTTGAGATAACTTAAATATCCAACTTAACTAAAGTTAACAAACTTAATATTTTAAGTCAAGCATGAATACATACTTTTTAAAGTTGAAACAATGTTGGATTTTAAGTTGTGATAAATAATCGCAGCAATTTTTTTTACAGTGCATGCAGTCTCATAATTATTTAGGACATAAAATAAAAACATTGTTGATTATTAGATTGAGTATAGAATGCTTGAAATATCCCGCCCCTTATTCAGACCTGTTGTGTGTTTATTATAAGAAAATCTATACGTTTTATAACATAATAATTTATTTATTGTTAACAAATGCAACTTGGCCTTTAGCCGTCTACTTCTTCAGCTGAGGTCCATAAAGAAGGACTTTAACTCAAGTTTATTTACAGAACTAATTAAACTAGTTTTGAAGTAATTACAGTCCCTATAAATGGCCATTTAAGTCTTTCAAGTTTTTGATTGAGTGGTTGTTGTGAAGTGAAAGAAACGTTTAATAGAATTCGGTTTTTCTTGAGACTGGTGGAAACTTTCACTTATTGTTAAATGTTTGTCACTTGGGGGTGTGTGTGTGTGTGTGTGTGTGTGTGTGTGTGTGTGTGTGTGTGTGTGTGTCAGGTAAACTCCATGGTAAAATATGAAAACAACCCCTCAGACGAGTCTTGTGATTAGGACTGCACTTTTTAGTTTTTTTTTTTGGGACCAACGATCGATATCACCCTTAATAAGTATAATAGGCTTTAATCTTGTAATTATCCGAATTTTACCTCTATAATTTAGATGTTGAGAGAGAGTTTGCAAGCTGCCTGAAAGAGATATACTCATTTCTATAATAGGATATCGACCAGATCCTCCCCATTATCCGCGTCTTTACGCACAGACCTGCCTTAAATTAAGCGCAATCGAATGGCTTTAATTGTTTTTTTCTTTAGATATGTTAGCGCTTTGTCTCGAGTCTAAATGGTGAAAACAGAGAGCGCAGTGTTCATGAGGATCATCTTTCTTCTGCGCCTGTGTTTGCAAGGACAAATATGTGTCAACCTCTATGATTGATTGGAGGCCGCGCGCGAAGCAATTCTCAATAAACAGTAATTGTGGGCTGCAATAATTTGATAAGGTTTGTGCTGTTTTTAACAGCCGCTTTAAATGCTTGAGTAAATTGAGAGTTATCGATTAGTTGTGATTTAAGATGTCAAGACGAATTGACACGCCAAAGGAAGTGGCATCTATTCACTCACTTCATAAACAAGACAAAAAACGCTCATACAGAAATAGCAGCTTCATTTCAATTCTAAAAAAATAATTCTGTGTGTTTTTTAAACTAGTAATGCTGTAACATAATTATTTAAATCAGAAGGTCCATGCATCTGTGCTACAGTTTATTTCAAGCATTTAGGAAGAAAATATGTTTGCGTTAACCAGTGGACAGCCAAAGACATTTTAAATAGCTTAGTATATTTAAAGGACAAAATAAAATATTATATTTTAGAATGTTTTATTTACACTTAAAAATAAAGGTTCTTTATCGGCATCGATGGTTCCACAAAGAACATTTAACATCAGTGGAATCTTTCAGTTGCACAAAAGGTTCTTTATAGTGAAAAAGGTTCTTTAGATTATTAAAATGTTTTTCATACTAAGAAAAAAAAAGGTTATTTTAAGAACTGATCACTTAAAGATTATTTGGCGAAAAACAGTTTCACTGAGAGAGAAAAAAAAAAAAAAAACTTTTAGGGCCTTTATTTTTAAGAGTGTAGGGGAAAAGGGCAAAATAAATAACATTTATAGCTACTTACTAAAATGCCTATTTTTTTCCTTGCCCGTATTAATTTATCGAAATTCGGTGAACCTGTTGGTGGAGACACATCCACGTCAGAGAGTGTGTGTGTGTGTAGCTGTGATTCACCTGTCCATGCTGGAGTTTTGACGGGTGTTTTGGTGTGTTCCCCAGAGGACGGGTTCGTGTTCCGGTCAGATGAGCGCGAGTCTGACGGAGAGCTGTGCAGCGAGGAGAGCGCGCTCACGGGAACAACGACACCGAGTTCGGCCAGCACGAGGACGACGACTCCATCAGCAAGAGCCCGGACGGACAGCATCGCAACAGTCCTCAACAAACGGACAGAATCACTCGGCGAAGCCCAAGCGGAAGCGCTCCGGTTCGGACTCGAAGTCAGGCAAACCCAGGAGAGCCCGGACCGCGTTCACGTACGAGCAGCTGGTGGCTCTGGAGAACAAGTTCAAGTCGACGCGATACCTGTCCGTGTGCGAGCGCCTGAACCTGGCGCTGTCCCTGAGCCTGACGGAGACGCAGGTCAAAATATGGTTTCAGAACCGCCGGACCAAGTGGAAGAAGCAGAACCCGGGCGCAGACACCAGTGCGCCGACCGGCGGGAGCGGAGCAGGGCAGAACGGGTCCCTGAGTCCCCTGAGCCCGTCTCCCCCCATGAGCGCACACCTGTCCATGCACACCGGCTACCCGGGCCACGCGCCCGGAGGACTCGTGTGCACGGCGCAGTTGCCGTTTCTGCCGGGTCACGCGGTTCTGTCGCCCTTCATGCTGGGCTCGCAGACTTACGGCGCGCCCACGTTTTACGCGCCGCACTTATAAGAACAGAATCACGGGAGGAGGACAAAGAACATCTCTAACTTGAAGCACTATATTCTCTCACACACGTGCAAAGACACTTGATAGGTTTGTGATGGGAAGCGAAATGTTTTTCAACCTTTGCTGCACTGTGGCAAACCCAGAACTCAGTTTACGTGCTAATAATTAGATTTCGAATTGCTTCATTTTGATAAAATGTGAATATTTCTCTAGGGCAGACTGTAAATATTCAGTTATTATGAAATGTGTTTAGACTTTAACTTTGAATGCAAATGTAGTAGGGAATAAAACGGTATGTATCGAAACAAAGAATGAGATTGTCGTGTACAAACAAACATAGGCCTAATGGAAAGTTTATCTTGAGTTTTTTTACTGTGGGCCACATGATTTAATTCTGAAGTTGCATAGACTATGCTATTATTTAATTGTTTGTCTCACAATAAAATGTTGAAATAAAATGACTAAGTTGTAAACTATTCCGTTGGCATTTATAAGGCCAACATAAGAACTAAGTCATTACAAAGGTTTGCATGATCATGCAATATTTAACGCATCATTTTAACGCTGAATTTGATCAACTGAGAAATCGCTTTAACGAATAGCAGGAATAAATCGCGTTCTATTGCTTCTCATTTCATGCCATTTTTAGGCTGTAGAAAGTCTGAAATTATGCGTGTAATTATGGAAATATTGTGGTCGACTGAATTTGTTTGAACTTAACCTAAAAAAAATTTAATGCAATCTTTTTTTAAAGCAGTTTTAGTGCAAATACAAGAATAAAATTCAGTTCCAGAAGCTTTGAAACATTCGAATTCGTTTAGAATATAATGTAGAAAATGTTACATTTTACATTCTAAATATTTACGTTCTTTTTTTCTTTCTATTTGAGCACTAATGAGACATAATGTCCTCTTTAAATCGACTTATTGATTTGAGAGTTGCTTAAATATCAATAACGATGTCAGCTGATGGCTGTGGAAGGGCAGGTGAGAAGTAGGCTAAAATATTTCGATCGCAATTTAGTTTATTGTTCGTTAAAATATTGTTTGGTCAATTAGGCTATTGTTGTTATTAATATAGTTCCGTGTATTAATTAAATTCATTCGATTGTAAATGTTTAACACGGGTGCCTATTAAATCGTTTCTGAAATCTGCGCACTTTTTGAGATATTAAAGAGTCAAACACTTCGAGATGAAATCGTCAAATATGTGGCGTGATTTCCAGCTTCACGCGATTGTTTTCAGTGCGTGATTTGTAGTTATTTTGCTTCCTTAATATTTGAATGACATAAAATCTTACATTACACCCATGCGTATACCAAACTGTTCATTTAATCAATTATATTCCACAGATTAATATTGTTAGTGATTTTTTTTAAATGAGTTTTGCGTCAAAATTGTAAATGATTCTAAATTCGTTACTTGATTTAAGTTTTTTTTTTCAATATAGTTTCGTGGCCAGAAATATAAATACACAATTTACAATATAGTTTCGTGGCCAAAATATAAATACACAATTTAAATGGCTGCGAAATCCACATTTTCACACGTTTACTACATATTTACTACTACGTTAATTATAATTATTAGGCTACAATTCGTTTTTTTTTTATTTTATTATTATTATGAGCTATTATAAATATTATAATCACAATGGTCAGTGTGTTTTGTAGCTTGTGAGGTGCTTTTCACAAGTTTACTAATATTATTATTATTATAACAATTGAGATCTTTATTATTACTACTATTTATAACTATTACTATTATAAATATTATTAGAAACATAATGTGCATGTGAAATAACTATAATTTTTATTTTGTTATATTGCTGACATATAAAAAGACGGACTCGTTCATGATTATTTTTGTCCGATTGGCGCTCGTTTATGAATCATCTTACACATATTTCTATACATACACAAGTTTGATTTCCGCTGCCGAACAAACGCGCGTGAGGAATATGAGCCGATGATGATGAGGAAAACAGGGTTTATGCTTCTGAAAGAGTGAAACAAGCGAATCTTTAAGCTGTTTCCTTCTATCATTAGAAATGTCGTATTTTTCTACAATGCATTGTCCTGTTGAATTTATATGTTAAACAAATGATGTAAAACTAACACAGTTTTCCCGCTGTTTTAAAATGACAGTCACCTTGTGAATAATTGATCAAATGATATATTAATATAATTTCTACAGAAATGCTAGTAATAAACAGTTGCAGTGAGTGTTTCAGCAGGTCTAATGGATCAAGGGGAAACTGTGAGTCTACAGTGAGACTGAAGAACATGCAAACCTTTATCATTAATATATCAATCCTCTCCATTACAAATGTAAGAAAACCCTCAAAATACATGTTTGCTGTGGGGCATTGTGAAAAACTCTATTAATATTCAAATACGACTGTGACACATTAACAACACACTAATGTTTTAAATTCTGAAATATATAAATATTACAATGTAGCAAACAATGACAAAAGTTGAATTCAAAATTTAAATTAGTTATATTCCAGGCAGATACAAACAAGATCATAAATTATTTGAAAAAAATTCAATATAATGTCTAAAGTTGATTATAATGGTGTGACGCCTCAGTTAGAGCGTAGTTAAACTGATTGGCGAATTTGTCATGTTTCCTCTTGTCCATCTTGTTCATGACGTCCGTCACTCGTCTCATGGAGCTCCTGTGAGGGAAACATGCGCTTCACATTCAGATTATTCAGATTACACTTGTCTCCTAATATAAGGCACAAATATGAGTCCTTTGTAGATTTGAATCTTGAACATCAGTGCACTCACTTGTTGAAGACTTTCTTCTCTAATCTGGAACGAGACGTATTGGCATTTTGCTTCAAGTCTGTAAGGTTTGGGTACTTTTTCCTTGACTTCCCCTTTCCGCCCTTCTTCCCCTTCCCGTAAGTCCTGGATGATCCCAGATCTTCTCCGGTCGCCCCCTCGATGTCCCTCATGAGCTCCGGGTCTCTCCAGTCTGAAACAGTGTGAGGACGCTGGGTGACATCATCTCACTGTGTGCCATCAACACACACACACTTCTGCCATCGACACACACTTCTGCCATCGACACACACACACACACTTCTGCCATCAACACACACACACACACACACTTCTGGGACAAGTTCGGTATTTTACACTTAAAGCCCTGTTTACAGATCGTATCTGATGAAATAGAACGGTTAAGATTAAAATTTGGACACATGC
>FLSR01000172.1:988589-1003368 GCA_900092035.1 Leuciscus waleckii
ATATATGTGTGTGTACTGTGTATAATTATTTTGTATATATAAATACACACATATGCATGTAATATTTGCATCTTTATATTTATATATCATTTATATTAAATATAAATATTTTATATATAAATACGTTTTCTTAAATGTATACATGTGTGTATTTATATATACACAGTAAACACACATATATTATGTAAACACAAACTTTTATTTTGGATGCGATTAATCGTAATCGTCTCCCAGCGCTAACTTTACTGTGTCGGAGTGTATTTATATATAACCAGTAAACACACATATATTATGTAAACACAAACTTTTATTTTGGATGCGATTAATCGTAATCGTCTCCCAGCGCTAACTTTACTGTGTCGGAGATCCTCTCAATCTTCTCACTGTAACCCATTTTCTATAGGAAAGGAGGGACGGGTGTAAATGAATTATTACGGTATGTCACATTATGCAACACATGCTGTCGACTGTTCTTAACCTTTACTGAACCTACAGAACCAGAGACACATGTCCAGCCGACACGTTCCTTCACAAGCATTTGCCATTATTCCAGCTCTAGACACACTGACCACTCACAGCTTACTCTCAGGCAGTCGATCTTAAAGAACTGAACACACCGAAGCTGTAGCAATGGAGACAATACAACATATACTTGCCTTTCCTGGAAAAGTGTGCATATGAAACCAAAGTGAACACAAGCACAATACTGATCCATTACATTACACATTTAATATATAATTGACTACTTTTGAGCTAACTTGTTTATCATATTGATTTGAATAGGATATTCTTGCACCATATACTGCATAAAACTACAAAAAGAGAGAAAATATATTCCATCTTTGTCATCAACAACATAAAGTCCATTAAACAATACATTACTTCAGGGTTATACGGAGGAACTGCAAGGGTTTGTGAGTTTAATAAAAGGATATTAAGTGATCATAAAAATGTGTTTGAAAGAAAAAGGGTTTCCAAAGACATAGCAATACATGGTTTAATGACTCACTGAGTGATAATTCAAATAATAGTGGATGTGTTCATTAGGAGTCTGATATGTAATGTTGCAAATGATTTCTGAATGTGTATAAGCAATATGCTTTTTTAGAAAGGAACATTTTAAACATTTAAAAGAAGGGTTAGACTATATTTTAATGTGTCCTTGTTACAGTGTAATTACATATTTAAGTACTGAGTAATAATAATTAACTACTTGTATTTACTATAGGATTAGGATTAGGGTTTGGTTTAGGGTTAGTTGCATGTAATTATGCCTAATTTATAGTTATTACTATATTAATAAATACATGTAACGTGTAACAACGACATTAAAATAAAGTGTTACCAACAGAAGAATTGGGGAGACAATAAATTATGAATTATTTACTGCCATTGTGTGAATAATCAATAAAAAAGTAACTGTAGTCTAACTACAAGTAATTACAAGTAACTAACAATTTAAAGTCCCCCTGGTGAAAATCCAGCTTTTAATGTTGTTTATGTGTCTATGTGGTGTTTTTAATATGCTTTAAGACAAAGCATGTGTAAATTCATAAGTCGACAGCATTGCTGAGTATTTTCTCCTTTAAACTGCAGTGAACCAAAGACAGTCTCAAAAACACGCTTTGAAATCGCTGGTGTTTCTGACGTCACAAACTACCTTGTAACCAATCAGATAAACGTGTGATCGTCAACCAGTGGATCTCTGAGCTGAGTGAGTGAGTGAGTGGAGGCGGGGCTCATTTGCATATTCATAGAACCACGCATACTAAAGGAGGCAAGGCTGTCGAGTTACACTCAAGATATTTTAAGGCATGAAGACATTTTTTTCAAGGAAAGATGTCATTAAAGATGAGTTTTAAGGGACACAATTATTGACTACAGGGAGACTTTAATGTATCAGTTAAGATTGAATGTTAATGTTAATAAAGCTTCCTGCGGTTACCCTGAGAACCGGCATGTCCACGGCACAGGGCGTGACGGAGTCGCGGGGATCGATAGCTTACTTAGTTACAAAAGATGCTATTTCACAAGCCAGTGGTCAGCGGGCCCTGAAGTCAGTTGCCTCAGATAACTGTTTGTTAACAAGTAAAGTGTGGCCAAAGAAAGCACATCCGACGCTCCAGTGACAGCATGGAGACGCCGCTTAATTGGCTTTTAGCACCCGACTCCACAAGAAAAGAAGCCGGAGAGAGAAAGAGAAGGAGTGAGATGCAGCCTGTCCTATTATCTGAGTATTGATGATGACTTGGATGGGATTGCATCAGTTCATCTCTTCCTGGAGTCCCGCAGACGTGGGTGATGGATGTCTGGGATTTGGGATTTGGCCTGGACACTGGCTACTGAAGGGCCGGGGGTTCCGAAACACGAGGGAAAATGAAAGAAGATTATCAAGCTTTCAGGTTTGGTGTGTGAATAAAAAGCGAATAATTACATCAAATGTGACAATAAAATAAAATACACATGACTGCACAATTAATCTGAATAAGTAAATTCTGCTTTTGAACTCCATCTATGTATGTACGGCGAGTTTAACGGGCATTTAGGGAGTGCGATGTGCGCTTGGTTCACTTAATTTGCATAATTTCCAACATTTTGTGGACAGAAGTTTACAGCATTTCACCAGCATTCCTCCAAAATACAAGTTTGAGGATTGGAATGTGAGAATTTAAGACATAAATATTAATGATGAGAGATATTAATGATGTAATAATTATTAGAATAATTGTTTATTTTACAGGACCATTTTAATTTACGACAGTAATATTTTTATATCTATGGAAGCTTGTTTCCGCCACAGAATAAAAAAATAAAAAAGATAATTGCGAGTTTATTTCTCACAATTCTGAGAAAAGATGTCAGGATTGCGAGATATAAACTCGCATTTGAGAGAGAAAGTCGCAATTATCTTTTAAAATGTTTTATTCTGTGGCGGAAACAAGCTTCCATAATATCTTCACATAATAACAATAATCCCTATATTTATAAACAATAAAAAATAAAGTCTAAACAAATCAAAACAAAACACTTTAAAACCGATAAGATATTTTATCTGTGCTTGTCATGTGACCATTAACCAACATTACAGAACCGCAAACATGTGAATGAGTTGTTGTTACATTAATAAAATAATATTTAAAATTACAGGGTGGATATCGGCGGACAAAACAGTTTGGGAAACCCTGCCTGAAGACAAGAGGTTTAGCAAACATATTAAGAGGCAGTTCCCCAGATGAGACTTTCTTCTACAAAAGGAGGTATTTTGAAGAATGCTCACGCTGCTCTTTTCCATACAATGACTGTATATAAGCACTGTACGCTCCGAAATGACAAAACACACCATTAAAAGTAATCCACTGTAAATCTACCTAAAGATTAATAAAGGTACCATTGCTACCTGTCCTCATAGTGAGAAAAAACCTCAAGAACACCTTTTGTGTCACACAAAGAACGCCAAAAGAAGGTGCTCTGACTAGTTAAGTTACATACAGTCAATCCAGACATTATTCAGACACCAGATTTTATATTTGATTTTTATTTACTGGTGTGTGCAGGACACTATAGTTAATTTATGTAAGTGAGGAGAGCAAAATAAAGTAAATTGTGACATATTATACTCAATAATTCTTCATTCAGTGACTACCAGTGACATTTATACAAATTTGGGACCAAAAATTATTCCGACACTTTGAGCTGATCATGTTTTGCTGAAGTGTTTTTTCTGTAATAACTAATGCTCTTTTTACACACAGACTGAACAGAATGAAGCATTGCTTGGTGATTGGTTGAGCTAAACTGGTATTATCTAATTGTGTAGTTAAATTTAACAGCTGACAGATATTCAACATAATTCATGTGTGAGACAGTCTAACAGAAGGATGGCCAAAACCAGTGAAATATCAACTGATTTTTCTAAACTATAGTGAATAAACAGTGATAATGTGAGAAATGTTGAAGGTGTCTGAATGATGTTGGTTTGACTGTATATTGCATGTATTTTCTGACCTGGCTGCTGCTCCTGGCGTTTCCACTTCTCCTTCTCCAACCGCAGAGCATCTTCTGGGTTAACAGGCCTTCCCAGCTCATCCCGAGGGATAATGCGGCCATGGAACGGGCACTGAAATTACATCACATTTCATGTCAGTACTTTATTCAATCGGTGTCCTGCTCGCACGCTGTTGCTCGTCTGACCTTTACTCTATCTTGACGTTCACACAAAGATCCATCTGGCATTGGTGCTTTGCACTTGTGCTCCACAGGTTTGAATTTCCCAGCGAACGTGATGTATCTCGATTTCATCTCTGCAGAAAGCTCCTCGTTTTCCACTTCTTCTTCCACTCGTGAGGAACCCAGAACTGGTGCTGTGATGTTTGCCTGAAAACCAGTGAAAAAAACAGGTCGACTGAAAGAAGAAACACACATCACATCATCATGTATAATTGCCTTCACAAAGTGCATTTTTGCATTGATCTCAATGGCTTTTCCAGCCCGTGAAATGATGATTTCCTGATATTTCCAGGTTTTTCATGACTCTATATTGTACGCATAAATCTTGTATCATGATGCCAAACAGTAAATCTCCGGATCAATGTTTTCATCAGTTAATTTAGGAGAACAGGAGTAGATGTGAAGTCATGCAATGGTGCTCTCTAGTGGTCACTTCACACCACTCACACTCCAATGAGAGACGGATGAATGCATGTTTCTCATGAAGGAGAGCGTACTTGATGATCTTTCCGGCGGTGGGCTGCTCCTCTCCCCAGTAGTAAAGATCCACTCCGAACGGGACGACGGGCGCCTCCACCGAGGCTTTCTCTTCCTTCATGCCCTCCTGGCCACTGCTGCTCACCACGGACTCAGACACACTGAAACAACCACAACACACTTTTTTAAACAAAAAACGTCTGTGTTTTGGTCATTCATTCACACGACAAACGCGTTTTGGGGCCTGAAAAACTTTTGAAAACGGGTTTCAAAGTGCAAGTTTTTGAAATTGATACTGGTATCGTCTTGAATTTGTGTAAACGGTGATATCATGCGCATGCGCGTAGTGTTTCTTTATAAAGTGACATCGCCATCTACTGGCCTGGCAGCAGAATACAGCGATTTCGTGGATCTGTGTGAACGGGATCGTTTTGACAACGTTGTCGTTTGTATGCGAAAAACACAACAACCATAATGAACTGATCTTCACAATAGATAATGCTTTACAGTGAACTCTGTTAGAGACATACATATGACAGTTTATCTGTTCAATAAAACACTTACTCTCCTGTTGAGGAATAAAACACCATTCATCTCCACCTCGCTTTTACAACACTTCAAATCCCTCAGTTCTCTCCATCTCCTAAAGCCAAGCTGATGTTGATTCTTGTTTTATTACCAGCTCTGTCACACACACATACACGATCTGATGTTTATTCTTGTTTTATTACCAGCTCTGTCACACACACATACACGATCTGATGTTTATTCTTGTTTTATTACCAGCTCTGTCACACACACATACACGATCTGATGTTTATTCTTGTTTTATTACCAGCTCTGTCACACACACATACACGATCTGATGTTTATTCTTGTTTTATTACCAGCTCTGTCACACACACATACACGATCTGATGTTTATTCTTGTTTTATTACCAGCTCTGTCACACACACATACACGATCTGATGTTTATTCTTGTTTTATTACCAGCTCTGTCACACACACATACACGATCTGATGTTTATTCTTGTTTTATTACCAGCTCTGTCACACACACATACACGATCTGATGTTTATTCTTGTTTTATTACCAGCTCTGTCACACACACATACACGATCTGATGTTTATTCTTGTTTTATTACCAGCTCTGTCACACACACATACACGATCTGATGTTTATTCTTGTTTTATTACCAGCTCTGTCACACACACATACACGATCTGATGTTTATTCTTGTTTTATTACCAGCTCTGTCACACACACATACACGATCTGATGTTTATTCTTGTTTTATTACCAGCTCTGTCACACACACATACACGATCTGATGTTTAACATATTGTTACCAAAAGTGTATATATTAGTACATAAATGGTACATATTAGAACCTTTTTAAAAGGGTACCGGTCCCAGTGACAGCTCTTGTACCCTTTTTCCTGAGTGTACTGCACATCAGTGTGTGTGTGTGAACTGATGGAGGTCAGATCACCTGGTGGACGGGGCAGGGTCGAGCCTCTGTCGGAGCACACGCAGCGTGGCGGCAGCACAGGTGGGGTCCTGCTCTTCATCACTCATCTTCCTCCTGAGTCGAGACAGGCTGGCGGACACGAGGGGAACGGGACGTTTGACGGCAGCTCTCGACGGCTTTGCTTTGACCTCAGAGGCTGATGTTGAGGGAGTTTCATCAAGTCCTGTGAGAGACAACGAGAAGAGTGACAAAAACAAGTCAAACATTCAGAAGGCCACATCTAGACTGTGTTGTTGAGGAGCCCAGCACACGCACCGGTGGTCTGATGGACTGAGCGGGGTCCTGTGGGAGTGTGCAGGGGCTTAAGCTGGACTTAAGAGAGACACGAAGATCTGAGACTCGCCCGAAAGCTTCCCGGCTTAAAACTTGAAAGTACGGTGAATTCCTCATAAGACTGTTTACGGGACACCTGACCACTATACATCACTGACGACCTGGGTCTGCCTTACAGCTTATCAACCAATATGGCTTTTAAAAGTCTACATAATGGGCAGTATTTTCAGAACATTTAATAAATACTGTATGTGTATTTAGATTTTTTTTTAATAAATAACCGTATTTTATTTTACTTCACACACGTTTTCATGTATTTGTCCCCATTCCTGTTCAACTTTAGCTTGCAGCAAAACTAGGGCTGTGCAACGATTAATTTTTTTTTTGTATATATAAATACACACACGTTCATGTATATATTTAAGAAAGTATATATAAATACACACACTTTCATGTATATATTTAAGAAAAATCTGTTATTTATATAAAACATTTATATTAATATATAATAGAAATGATATGTAAATATATATATACAGTATATACATGCACATATTTCTAATATATATACATGCATGTCTGTGTGTATTTATAAATACAAAATAATTATACACAGACCATTAATCTTTTAGATTTAGGTCTGGATTTCCAGGCTATAATATATGTGTGTGTACACACAAAATCTTACTGAAAGCTCATTTTTTGAGATAAAGCTACAATTTGGAACACAACCTTTTTAAGATTTATGGCTTTGATTTTTCTCACAGTTTTAGAGTAAATTGTTTTGGAAAATATATATTTCATAAAAAACATTACGTTTTTTTTGTGTGTGTGTGTGTGTGTGTGTTTAAACTTCTATACTTCTATACTACTTCTAAACTTATAGAAGTTTAAGCACACACACACAAAAACAAATTTTTTTTTATGAAATATATATATTTTCCAAAACAATTTTACTCTAAAACTGTCGGTCGGTAAAACAGCAAAACGCCCTTCTTGCAAAGGAACGATTCGAGCGGCGTCTTCTGTTCCTGTTTTAGATAAAAAGCCAAGTCTAACTCGTTCATTGTAGCGGCCAAAGCCGTTTCAAACAACTGGTGTTCATCCATAGCCATCTTACAATGTTTACTAATGACTTCGTTGTCACAGCGCTGTCGTCTTCTATTTAGCTCGCCTCTGGCCCCGCCTATATCAGATAACCTGATGTGATTGGTGCAGCTCAGATCGAGGGGCAATTTAATGAGCATCATTACTCGACACCAGAGTAACTCGCTGAGCAAATTCAACTTGTGTCTCGCGAGAACTCTGGATTACCAGGGTACATATATTATGTAAACACAAACTTTTATTTTGGATGCGATGAATCGTTGCACAACCCTAAAAATATATGTTTGAGGTTTCAGGTCCCTCCTCCAGTGTAAGCCTATGAGATTGTTTGGCCTGTTTTATTGTCCCCCTCCAAATATAACTCTGATCACTTATCAACAAATCTCTAACCCTAAATATAAGCAATAGTGAAAGTGATGCCTTAGTTCAGTTAAGCAGAAAGAGTGGTTTACACACTAAAGAAACTATGTTAAGGTCTAAGGACAGGATGAGAGACGTACGGCCAGATTCGTCTCCATCCTCTGGTGTGTACAGTTAATCCAGGCTCACTCCCTTTCAACGACTCACTGCATTACAGCGGCGCTCCAGTCTGTGGAATCATGAAATACGACCAAATCCTTTCTTTTTCTGTTCAAATTGACCAAAATGGTAGCTATTTGTCTGAAGCAATAAAGTTGCAGGTGCTAAAGAGATAAATCAATAAGAGGAAATAGAGAGGCCCAGCAGTAGACATAGAGTTGAGCTGCCAATGGTGGCGTTATTGATTTTCCTGAGTTCAGCAGGCCTTGTAATTAAAATGTAAATTTTGAGAGAGATAACGTCCTGACAGGAACGCTGGGATAAAGGGATAGATAAAAGCTGTTGTGAAAGGAACGGCGAAAGAGAGAGAGAGAGAGAGAGAGAGAAAGGAGGAGAGGAACAGACAAAATACTTTTCGAATGAAAAGGTTTCTCTCCGGATGAGAGAGCTGGAGCGATTCTGAAAGAAAGAAAGAAAGAAAGGGAAAGATTAGCGAGAGATGAGCTGGAGTCCTGTGACAGGTTGATGTAATATTAAATGAAACGGCTGATGCTAACTTGCGCTGATTGATAAATCTGAAATGATGGAGTTAACTTGGCAGTAAATCAGAATTATATTTCCCACGTCCCGTTTAGGAGTATTTAAATTATACTGCGAATGGTTGCGCTCTTAATGCACAATTTCCATTTCAATCTATATTCCTTTGCATATAGAGTGCAGCAGAAAAAAAAAAAAAGTAGTGCTTTTCGCATTTAATTCAATAGAAAAGAACTGACATACACGCGTCTCTAATCAGCCTCAGGTCTGATTCACTGTGGTACACGATTGCTGGCGGCGTTTGCTAAGGTAAGCATCACTAGTGCTATTGCTCATATGTGGGGTTAGGGTCTAGATCAGACCCCTAGCCATAAGTATTAAAGGGGTCATGACATGAGAAATCAAACTTGCCTTGATCTTTTGGCATTCATTAAATCAGCCTGCAAGATTCAGAGAGTAAAACCTTCTCATTTGAGTAAAACATGAAGCATTTATTTAATCAAGCTACAAAAACAGCAAAATACATTTGCATATGACATCGGCGAATATTTTTACATCATCGCACCATAGGCTCCGCCCACTGGTCACTTAACGGCTAACGTTTGCCTACGCTGGATGTGAGTGTCGTGTTAAAAGCAAGCAGAAGCCATTATAATAAAAGCAAGCAGAAGCCATTATAATGACTGGCGCTGTCTACACTGTCCAGTTTAAACAGCTGGTCTGTGTCTCTGTACAGACTTCAGAAGGTTTCCAGCATCAGGAACAAGTGGATGGCTTATTTTAATGGCGTCCCGGATTAGTCGGATGATTATATGTTTGTTCGGAGAATTTTATTTTGTAATCGAGACACAGTGCAATGGAGAGTTCGCACAGAAACTTTAGTTGAAAGATGAAGCATCACAAACCGTAAGTCAATGATTTCGTAATGCTTTGTCATTAAATGTTTTATATGGATAATGTTTTCAGAACATGTTGAACATCAGTGTTGTTATGGTTTCCTATGCAGTGACATTAGCCAATCATAACAGTGTCTGTTTACTGACAAGCCTTAAAGGAGCCGCACATTAAAAACTGATCATTGTTAGAATGAGGGTTGAAAATAATTGTTTTTCCACAACACACACATAAATATAATTTTGTTTTTGTGCAAAAGAACATTTGAACAAAGTTCAGGAACATTTTAAAGTAATAAAAAAATCCATGTCATGACCCCTTTAAACTTAATTTGGTTGGTGAGCAGTTTAGCGCACAGACACAGGTGTAAATCACCGCTCTAAGCTAATGGGCGCTCATTAACACCAGCGCATTGTTAATTTGGCATGGCCAGTGCACTGATCATTACATACTTTACTGCAGAAAGCAGCTTGGCTCTGTGAAGTTGTAGAAATGATATCCTAATGAATCTTCAGTCACAGCCTGCTTAGAGATGCCGAGAGGGAACGAATGAAGAACGAGAACAGGAGCGAGAGCTGAAGTCACATCTCATCATTACTGTACGGCGTGGAGTTCATCAGACATTAGCAGGACAATCTGGAAATTACTAAACCACTGCATGAACCTCATTAGCTACTGTAATCGATTATTTTCATGGCAGTAAATTCAAAACGGGACAGGATTTGAGGTCAAATATAATCTGTGGTATTTAGCTGGTGTTTGACCTATCGCGTGACCTCTGTCTTTCGCCTGTGGCTCCCTGTCAATAGAGCTGACCTTGCCCAGATGGACAACAATCTTCTGCATGTACACATAGTCAGCTGTCAAAACAGATTTGTATCTGCGGCCCCAGGTTATAATTGATTTAAACGAGGCTTAAAGCAATTTATTATTACCTTTCAAAAAGAGATCCGAGTTTATTAAATGTGCAGCTGTTTTACAGTGAATGTGATATTATTGTGCTTCTCACATTTCACACCAAATTATCATCAAACGGTGATTCTTATAACAGTAATGAGATATAAATGATTATTTGACCTATAAATCAACAAATTAAAGGCAGCACAACAAATGCATAATGTTACTATGATGTGTAAATACTTTGCATTTAAAAAAAAAACATTATGGGGAAAGTGCTTAATTGTCATAAAATGTCACAATGGAAAACTATAAAAATAAAAATACAAAAATCATTCTTTTTCCTTGATTTTGTAGTGACCTGGAAATACATTTTCTTGACAAGATTTGATGAGACTCATTTTATAATAATACAACATATTTGTTAAGATATGAATCAGTTATTTTTCCGATTTTATACCCTAATGGATTAAAAAACTGTATACACCTTTTGCATGGTGATGATCATAACACAGTCATAACAATATGTTTCAACTAAAAACATGTGTATCTAATCACTAACTTCACATTAATGAGCGAACGCACAAAAGTTGCAAAGTTTTGAATGTTACCATGTTTTACCATGTTATTACTTAAGAAATTCAAGAACTAGAGTAAAAACCAGTGTGATGCAGGACAATACATATTTCTCTCAATATTTATGAGACATTTTATTTTAATATATCATTAGATGAAACTTATAAGAACATATAATAAGAAAATTACCAGAATGAACTCCATTGACTTCAATGGATTTAATTAAATTCATTTTAAACATATAACTCATAACTGATCAAAACAGTCCTACATTTTCTTTATCTAACAAAACAACATCAGTATTACTCTGAAATGTTTTCAAACAAAATATATTAATTTTACTTGCAAAAACGTTTACTTTCATATGGAAAAAAGAGGCTAAACAGCTTGAATCTCAAATGTTCATCAATAAGGAGGCAGAAAAGTGAAATGTGGACTTTTCCTTTACCAAACACCATTTAGACTGTTTGGTCTATGAACGTTTGCTCTACAAGCACATTAAGAGTGTATTTACACGACAACAATGAACTAAAAAACAGACGACCCCCGTTCAGACGCATCTGCGAAATTTATTTTATTTATTAATTATCATGCATGTCAGGCCAGTAGCTGGCGATGCCACTTTGTCAAGAAACACCCCGTAAACACAAACAGTTTGCACAAATTTGTGTTTTTGTTGTTTACATGAAGACGGTAAAGGCTTTGTCTTCCAAAACTTGCACTTTGAAGCCCGTTTTCAAAAAATCTTGAGTTTTCAGGCCCCAAAACACAAATAAACCACCAAAACACATGAAAGTTTTCCGTTTTCAGTTGAAAACAATGCTGTGTAAAAATACCCTGAGACATCATTTGTTTATGTCATTTTGTTTTAATTTCCGAATTATTGTGTGTGTTTATGCGCAATCATATTTATAAACTATAAAGGAAAGTATATAGGAGTGTAGGAAAGAGGCTAAATGTATTTTACACAATCAATTTGAGACAAATCTAACTAAAAAATAGATGAAAAAAATCTGCATAATTTCCTTTCGGATCAAAACGGACGCCGAACGCAAAAGGTGAAACAATTTAGTTTAAATGGCTATATCTTTTTTTTTTTTTTTTTTGTAAAAAAAACTATCTGAAAATAAATAAATAATGTGTATTTTGACAGTCTTAACACACTTACAAAATTATGGATTTAAAAAAAACAGACCCGAAGGCAATAGCAGGGTTTTAATGCACTGTCAAACGACCTATTCTTGAAGCAAAACTTACATCTTTTGAAAAGCAGAACCATAAGTCGTGCGTTTCATGCTTTACACCTTAACTCTCAAAAACAAACTTTCCTTTCGCGCTTTGAACCTTTCAACGGCTAACCCTTTCAACTAAACTCACCCATCCCACACTGAAATATCCCCTGCCCCACACTGCAAACAAACAGGCTTCCCCCAGAGGACTCCGAAGCGTCACCATAAGTGTGTGGTCATATCCACCAGAGATTATGTGGATTATGCGTGATGCACCTGAACAAACTCACCGTACTCAGCCCGCAGATGTTCAGGAACATGAGGCTCATAGCCCTCCTTCTCCGGCACGTCCACAAAGTCCTCCTCGCTGTCCTCTCCATCCTCAGGAGCTCTCATCTAGCTCAGAAAACACACATTACAATAAATAACACTTAATAAAGAAGTATTTTTTCTCGCTTTTCTCCTACTCTATGCATGCTGTAAAAACTACTGTTGCAAAACACATCCAGTTTTTTTTGGCTGGTTCTCCAACAAACAGCGCTGGTCTGCTGACAGTGTGTAATTCTCTGTGGGCTGATTAACACTAGATGGGATATTCACTGTGGCCTCAGGATATAACACAGATTTACAGCACTCTCACCGCAAACTCTGCAGTAACGTGGGACATCTTAACATTTTAATTCAAAGCCTTAATAGAATTTCCACTCGACCACATCCAATTTTTTTTTTTTTTTTTTTTTTTTTTTTTGGGCTTTTTTTTTTTATTTTTTTCCCAGCTAGTCTATCTGAGTATTGTCCCAGCTAACTGTGACTGTATAAAATAGTGCTGGTTATGCTAAATACATTTCCAGCATCTGTCAGCATGCAAAGGAGACCATAATAACTTGCTGGGTTTCAGAAAGTGGGACGATCTGCCAGTGGATTCGCACTTGTACTGGGTGTCTTAGTCTTAGGTCGAACTGTTTCTGATAACATCTTTTTGCAGGCTGTTCTACAAAAGAGAGGGTGATACGAGTCTGTGTTCACATCATGCGCTGACTTTAAGGAGACCAGCTGGCACTAGATAAACCCGTCTTAACACATACCAAACCAGATCCAGACTATAGACCTGATCTTAAGTGTATTAATGCTCAAGCTGAGCTGAAAAGCTTTCATAAGTCTCGTGGTTTGAAAGAAATCAATGCCAAAGCTTATCGTCCACTTTTAACACTTGTATGTGACGGATTTGATTTTACAAAATGATTTCAGTGAATTTTGAGCACATATTGTGTATAATAAGCACTCTTTTAAAAAAACTCGGGGGCAAAAGTTTGGAATAAATATGATGATTTTCATGTTTCTGAAAGACGTCTCTTCTGCTCACCAAGGCTGCATTTATCTGATCAAAGATACAGTAAAAATTCTGAAATATTATTATAATTTAAAACAGCTGTTTTCTATGTGAATATCTAGTAAAGTGTAATTTATTCCTGTGATCAAAGCTGAATGTTCAGCATCATTACTCCAGTCTTCAGTGTCACATGATCCTTCAGAAATCATTCTAATATGAGGATTTGATGCTCAAGAAATGTTTATGATTATTATTAATGTTGAAAACAGTTGTGCTGCTTTAGATTTTTATGCAAATTCTACATTCAAAAGTATGGAGTAAGATCGATCTTGAAAAATTAAAAAAATTATACTTTATTCAACAAGGACGCATTCAATTTATTAAAGTGACAGTCATAAAGACATTCATAATGCTACAAAAGATCATGTGACACTGAAGACTGGAGTAATGATGCTTTGATCACAATAATAAATTACATTTGACTATATATTCACATAGAAAACAGCTGTTTTACACTGTAATAATATTTCATAATTTTTACTGTATTTTGATCAAATAAATTCAGCCTTTTTTCAAAAACATAAAAAATTCTTAATTATTCCAAGCTTTTGACTGCAACAATTAAATAATGAGTAAAACATTTATGTCAGCATTAAATGAGTTCTCTAAATACTTTTTATTATTAGCATTTTAACAAAAAAACATCTCAATCAACCACTATTTTTGAGGTAGGCCTATCACTCGAGTGCATTCAGGACACTTCAATACTTATGGTTATTAACTCCAAGTATGTTCAATGAAAACGAAGTGATGACTTAGCAAACACAGCTAATTAAAAGAATAAAGCTCTATAATCATATTGTGTGTCTGTAAGTGGCGAAGACGAATGTGGCTGGTGTGTTCAGGTGCGCTTCTCTCTCTCTCTCCCTCCGCCTCATCCATCACTCGCGCTGTAAGTTTTGTTATCACTCCAACACTAATCAAAAGAGAAAACTGTCACTGCCACTGACCTGTGGAACCTCCCAATTATGCTCTTCAAGAGCGACAGCAGCACTTAACTTCCACTGCCGGCTAAATGACCACCATCAATCTACGCTGAATAGCAATGAGCCACCGGGCTGCAAATGAATTTTTTTTTTTTTTTTTTTTTTTTTAGGGACAGGAAACCCAACCCCGGAA
>FLSR01000172.1:1003812-1031351 GCA_900092035.1 Leuciscus waleckii
CCCCCCCAATTTTAAACATTAATTATAGCCATTCAACATTACAATGTAATTAAAAGCTATACATTTTTTTACATTTATTAGGTTTAAAAAAAGCGTGATCATATAATGTAACTCTAGCCAAAGGATGACAGAAAAAAACAGATGATGTGTTAATTGTAATAAATGTTTTTAACGCGTTAAACTGGAAAAAATGAATCGGATGCCTCTCAGACAGCACTAATCCTGTCTCACCCGGGAATATTAAGATATTCAGGCTGATCAGTGTGTTCACTGTTGTTGCATTTAAACATACGGTTTAAATAACCTCACGGCTGGTACTTGAGAGTTTAATTAGTTGCTTCCACGTTTTTCATAGTATTAACACATGTAAACAGCACTGCTAATAGCCGATAGAGTCCACAGGGAAAAGAGAAACGGGAAAGTCTGTCACCGCTTAAAAAAAAAAGGTACATTCTACTTAAATTGAAACATTGATCAGTCTTTCTGCAACCTGCAGCTAATTACAATCTCTGAACATCATTTCAATCTCACCTAGACTGTTTTATGCCTAGCTGCCACCAGATGAAGAACAGACTGTTTATTCATCTTGTCTTTATTTAACCCAATGCAGTTACTTTCTTGATAGATTAAAGTACATTGCACAATGGAAATTGTAGCTGTTATGTTTCAATCACTTTAATTCTTTTGCGATAAAATCAGCACCGTCAACCTGCGAAGGCACAAGGCAGTATTATAATTCTCGGACTGGAGTGTGTGTGGACACTGAGAACGAGTGTGTCTTTGCTGACGCAGGTGTTGCTGACATTTGAAGAAAACCACCTTTGCATTTAAAACACTCATTCTCTCGGCTTCCACCATGATCTGTGTGCAAGGACAATAAAACACCTGACAATCAGGTAAAGTAGCCCAGGAAAGTTTCTAGGGAATGATACAAAACATTTGGAGAATTTGATTCTTTCGTAGTTCACAAAACGATATCAGCGTGATGATTGCATTCTGAAACATGCCATTACTGCTCAAAAGTAAACTAATTATGTAATAATTATAAAATAATCATAACATTTAAATGAATATATAGATTCATTTCTAAGAAATATATTTTAGTATAAACTGCAGAATTAACATTTGTAATGTTTTATGGTTTTGTTGTGTTGCTGTATTTTCTACTATGCAATAATAGGTATGAAAATGTATAAATCAACAAGATCATTTTTATTTTTTTGTATGTAAATGTTGGGATATTGTCCCTCCAACCAGGGCTATTATAGTAAACAAAAACTAAAACAAAAAAAGAAAACCATTAAAAAATATATATTTTTGTTACTTGACTTAAAATACTTAAAATAAAATATATTTATAAAAAAATCAACTTATTTGATTCAGATAATTGCCAAACATTTCTTAATTTTATTTAGTTTAAGCAAGCATACTGGGAGAATCAGACTAACTGCAACAATTAAAGACATTTTTATATTATTTTCGTCAAAATGTCTGAAATATCACAAATACAATCACTACTAATATGAATTGTTTATCACTTTAGACCAATAAGTGGCACTATCATCAAATTACAATGGTGTGGTCAGCGTGTGCCGACAAAGAGAGTTTGGTGTCAATATGGCAAAGGGTTGTGGAGATACAGCCTCAGAATCAGCTTGGCATCATGCCATCACATTTTATTGATATAAATAACATCAAAAATCAAAAAGCGTTTAGTAACTTTTTGCCAGCATGTCTGAAGATGATCTTAGCCGACTTTGGTGAAAATTGGACCAACGGTCAAGGAGGGGTTAAAAAAAATTAGGTTTTCAAAGAAATTCAAAATGGGGGACAGCAGTTTTCAATGTCTCACAATTGGTATCATTGTTCTAGGCATGACCCAAGGAACCTATCAAGACCACTTTCATTAAAATAGGCAAAATTAATCAAAAGCTATTCGCATTTCTTGACTTTCATTATAAATTTTGACCAGAATGTGGCGTTATTCTGTAAGCACCTTACAGAAAATTGGGGATCATTCGACTCGGTGTGGTGTTAGAATAATTTTTTTTATGAAATTATAATTATAAAAAAATTTCATATCTTCTAACCAGTAGGTGGCACTGTGTTGAAAAGCTGAATGTAGCCTCAGGTTTGTGATGACATGCACCATGACTCATCTCAATATGCTAAAGCGTTGTGGATGCCTTGCATCAAATTTGGCGAGTTCTTCATTAAATTCATTTGTGCGTTATTCGAGAACTGATGAGTTTATCAAAAAGCTTTTAATAACTTTTTGCCAGCATGGTCTGAAGATGATCTGAGCCAATTTTGGTTAATATCAGACGAAATATCTAGGAAAAGTTCAAAAAAACATCTATTTTTTATTATAGAAAATTCAAAATGGCGTCTTGAGCCAAAGAGTTGTTAGCATAAATGTGAGTGCAACTTTGGACAGTTGGTGGCGCTAAGGGATTGAGTTAGAGACTACAAAATTGCTGTGGTTAATGTTCAGACGGTCCTCTATCTGTGTGCCAAATTTCACAACTTTTTACCATACGGTTAAATGGGCTGCCATAGACTCAATAGCAGAAATAGAAGAAAAAGAAGAAGAACACTTAGGATTACAATAAATAAATAGATTTTTGTATATTAATAGCACTGTCTCTAAGCTCTCTGACTGGTCTCATCAGTAGACATGCACATATTAGAATAATGTAGACTAAACGAGTGTACAGCAGTCAGACGTTTACAGTGAACTCTATTGATCCCGCGCCGGCCTCTACCCTGAGACCGGTCCAGATAATGAGTTTCCGGTTAAATGTCCCCCACTTACTGGGAAAAACACATTCCAGCAGGGCTAAAGTGCTCCTCGCGCCCTCCAATATATTTTGTACGGTCTAATTAACTCTGTAAGCAATCTCAATTACTTTGTGCCCAGGGAAGCGTTGGCCAGGCACACTCCTTAAGCAAGTCTGTTATCCTTTTAAAAAATGAGCTGAGGAGGTACAGCCTCTGACAACTGAGCCCTACACTTCATTTGTCTTTGGCCAAGTTTGATAGCTATGCGTTTAAAAACCCATTCAATCTTATAAACCAAAAATTAAATGTACTCAGCTGTGATGGTCCTCTGTGCATCTGCTATTTATATGCTAATCTCCTCTCTTACGGGGAAGGTCTCGCAAATTATTACGGCAAACCAATAACTCAGGTGTATGGACTAGCGGGCTAGCTGACCGAAGAGCAAGAGCGAAATGCGCTTTGTCACGAGGACGCGTTCTAGACAGCCTGGAGTGAGACTCCATGAAGTTTCCTGTCATATTTCAATTTGAAAGCACATAATGTTGCGTATATATGTGTGTGTGTGTGTGTGCTATAGCATGTTATTGTTTTCAGTTATTAACCTTTCTTTTGCCCTGGAATGTACTTAAAATTAAGTTCTTTCTCTGCCCAAAACAAATATTGCCCAGGAACATGTACAGTATACTGAAAATTTGGTAACACTTTATTTTTTTACAGTGTCCTTGTTACACATGTAACATGTTACATGTACTTACCATAGTAATAACAGTACATTATGCATAATTACATGCAACTAACCCTCAACCAAACCCTCATCCCAACCCTATAGTAAGTACATGTTGTTAATTAATATCACTCAGTACTTAAATATATAATTACACTAGAACAAGGAGACCTTAAAATAAAGTGTAATCAAAATGTTTAACTGTGTTTAATGTTTAATCAGTGCTGGGCAGATTACTTGCAAATTTGCAAAAAGGTTACTGATTAGGCCTAAATGATGAAAATTGTAGTTACAGTAGTAACAATCTAGAATACTCATTTTAGGTAATGTATTTATATATGGATGCTGAATAAATGCACTTACGCCACCTCTGTTTGACAATACAGCGGGCCCTATCTTGCACCCAGCGCAATTGACTTTGTACAGCGACGCATGTATCATTCCTATTTTGCACCCGACGCACAGCGGACTTTTCCCTCCACAGACGCATGTCGGTAAATTAGGGAATGAACTTGTGCTCCCGGGGGCGGTTCAGCGAAAAGAGGAGGCGTGTTCCGGCGCAAACGTTCCCTGGTGCTATTTTGCAGTTTCAGAAAACAATTGTTTTCTGAAACTGCAAAATAGCACCATTCAGTTATTCAGATGCTATTTTAAGGGCGCATGCTTGGCCATAATGTAGCGTGTGCACAACGCACATACACTTTGCTTCTCTACTCTACACACAGACGCAGCAGTTCCAGAATTATTGGATTATTAGGAATTTCACTTTTTTAATTTCTGAGAGAAGTTTCTTGTTTTACCAGTATATGATATCAGGAAACTAGATGAGGTCAAATAAACCACGCGTATGGGTTGACATTCTCTTGATTTGTGCTTAAGTTTTCATTGACTAAAACTAAACTGAGACATTTTGTCGACTAAAATTTGACTAAACAAAACTATACAGGGTTGACTAAATATGATGAAAACTAAAAAGTACATATGACCAGGACTAAAACAGCCGACAAAATGAACACTTCTACCCAGAACTGTGTTTAATTATGAGTAACCAAACGGTGTAATTTCTTCCATGTGATGACAAATATTAGCATGGGATGGTGATCAACATGGTGATAAATAAACACTGGATAGTTCAGGATAATGGGATAACTGGGTCAGTTCACACAGTTAACATTTTTTGAATCTGAAACTCATTATCATGTGATAAAGGCAACAATTATAAATAGTCATTTTACAGCTTTCTCAGATAGGCAGGAGTTTAAGGAGTTGAAGGCAATTTTCGTCCCATGTCAGAGCAACGATACAGGGAATAAAGTAATGGAACGCTTTTAAGAGTAAAAAGGAAAAACTAATTATGATAAAGACCTTTTAGCTGTTTCTTTATCACAAAGCACTGACTTTTTGCATTGAAAGTCATCACTGAGAGTGATAAACCTCTCTGGCATGCAGTCGAGTGCTCTGTCAATGTCACGCCCCTCCTTTCTCTGTTCTTTTCGCCCAGTTAAAAACGGATAACATGTGTCATAATGATGTGTCTTCTAACTGCTCGCTGTGTCCCATTCCACCCTAGACTGAGCAAATCTCCATTAGCACATGAGTCGTGCCCCGCCGCACTGGAGCGATCTCATGCTGTCGATGCAGAGATGTTCCACCAAATACCATAAACACTGTAATCTAAACATGTAAACTACACAAATATTCTCAACTCTTCTCATCTTGTGGTGCACATGGATCACTTGTGACAAGCAAACATTATCCTCCCAAGCACAGTATTTAGACAAAAGTCCAGTAATGTGTGAGGAAAGGGCGCCCTCCTCTGGGAATAATGCATTATTGTTCAGTTGCTGTGTTCAGAATGGTTATATTAGCTCACTGCTTTACTGTGTTGTGCTGTCATCTTACAACACACTCAACACAGAACAGTCAGTTGTGAGTTTGATGAGTTTAGCAATGGGAAAATGGAAAATAACACATTTCCATTTTTAATTTCGGAAAAAGTAAATTAGGTATAAACTTGTTGAAAAATGAAAGTATTGTATTATTAATTTTAATATTATATATTTAATAGATGAGTTAAAATTGCTGAAGTTGTGTATACATATGGTTAAAAACAAAAGATGATTTAAAGAGGATCTATTATGGCCTCTTATGATGTTGTTTCAGGCTCTACTAGAGCAGCTCCTCTCTTCCCAGTCTGTCAGTAACGCTCTGTTTAGTTCCTGTCTCTATGAAGCCCCTCCTTCTGAAAAGCACACTGTGCTCTGATTGGTCGGCTGGAGCAGTGTGTTGTGATTGGTCGAGAGCTTCGAGTGTGTTTGGGAAATGTCCCGCCCCTTACCATAACCGCCAGTTTAACACACTACTAACTAATGGCTCGTTTCCACTGAGCAGTACAGTACGGTACGGTACAGTACGGTACGGTTCGGGTCTGTTAACCATGATCTGGCTAGCGTTTCCACTGCCAACAGTACCCTTACTTGATAGGCGTGGTGTTTCGATCGACGTCATTTTCGCGCGAAGAAGAACATAGTAAACTACAATGGATGACATATACACCAGATCATGTTCTTGCTCGTCGACATGTTTGTCACAAGAAGACAAGCGCCGACATTAGGCTTTTCTCAATATTAAGTACGCAAAGTTTCTACTTGCCATGTGCGACTCCTACATGCAAATGGTACAGCGCGTTCTTAAAAGCGTCACTCAGCTCGCGATCTGCTACTCATCTCTGTTACTCTGTATGTACATTTTAAGCAACAATAAAACAAAATATGTTATAAAACACTACTCTGCCTCTTTTCGTTTCTTTTTTTAAATCTACCCTTTAGCCTACTGTGTCAGTAATTTGTTAGTCAGAAAAATATTAGACAACCTTAAAAGTATCGCTTAAGTTAACAGACCTGTGTGTGTGCGTTTTATATCACCAGTGCAGTGTCCGTTCTGGTAGCCCTGCCCGTGTGAGGTGCGCCATTTCCCACTCGCGCTGTTCTGTAGTTTACTAAATGTTTATTATTTCTGAATGTGTCCCGTTTTGCGTGTCCATCTATATTGCACCAAATGCGACACTGCACTACATGACCTTGACCGTTTTGGACGCATAGGTACCTCAGCGCCTGACGCCATTTTGTTTTCCGACTAGTCGATTAGGGCCGACAGCGCCGACTAGTGGTTGTGACAGTCGACTAGTCGATTAGGGCCGACAGCGCCGACTAGTGATTGTGACAGTCGACTAGTCGGCTAGTCGACTAGTTGATGAAACCCCTACTGTTCTCCATTAAAAATGTGCAGCGCACAGATAAACGTTGGGGTTATAACATTCAGGAACAGTGTTTAAAGTTTTAACCAGCTTAGGAAGGTCAAACAAATGAGTTTTGGAAACGTGGTGGAAAAAACAGTGTCTCTTTGACAGAGACAACACTGTCATCTCTAAAGCAGCTCATCCAGACCTCGTCCACCTTTCTGTGTATTCTGTGGGCGGAGATTATTTAAATGAGTAACATTGTGACTTCATAAGATCCGGATAAAAAAATGCATCGCCGCCCAAACCGTTGTAGTTTGTAAAAAGGGGATTCTGTTAAATGAAATATCTCCCTTTGGAGGGACTTTGAGCTTTACAACTTTGCAGATCTTGTTTTATACTCAAACAGCAACATTACACACTAGCTAAAGCTGAAAAAGTAGAAAATCATAACAGTTGTCTAATTAGTTGATATGTAATTTTGATAACATAAACCCTTTAAATGTAGTGATCAAAATTGATATTTGGCATCATAAAATCCTTTTAGATGGACGGATAACAAACTGGCTGGAGTAGTGCGGCATGTCACAAACACAAAACATCTGTCAGTCAACTGAAGGTGCAGAGCCACACAACACAAGCCGCGTTTCCATCACCCTTCAAATTGCGCAAATTGAAAATACGCCCAATGGAAACACGTCAATTTCGCAAAAACTCCCATTTAGCGCGAAAAAGTTTTTACGCTCGCATGAGGTGCTTTTCCAGGCAACTCGAAAAAAAAATATTTCGCAAAACTGCAAACTTTTGCGCATTTCCAGGTCACCTGACGTGATGACGCAGTGTGTTTGGACAGAAGACGAGACTGAGGTCTTTATTAAACTCATATAAGACAAAAGAATTAAAGGAATACTGGATTCTAAACCTCAAATAAATGCCACAATCAAGACCTGGAAGCAGATCTGAGGGAGAAACACCCAGAAACACCTCATATGAGCCGCTCACGAGTATAATAAGGGTCGTTTCCTACCATTAATGCTTGGAAAACACACATACATCTCCTTCGATTAATAATAATGGCTAGTGCAGTGGCTGGGATATAGTACATGAACCTCCCAACATCCGTCGCCATGGTTTCTGGAATGATTTTACTGATCGCGAGAGGAAAAAATGAAGTTTCAGTCGCATAACATCAGTTAATGGAAACGGCGTCATTTCGCAATCGTTTTTTGTCGACATTTAGAAAAAAAACGCAAATCTGTAATGGAAACGCGCCTACAGATGCTTTCAGTGAAGGAGATACTGGGAGCCACAGGGAGTGAGAGTCTAGTACTATCAGCACTGCTTAATGCATTTAATAGTGTTAAAATGGCAGATTTACCCTCAGAATCAGTGCAAAAAAGCTTGAAAAAAACAAATCTGTCTGGAAAACAGTCTCACCACTCTCCTCTCTCTGTTCTTGTAGTCGATATGAAGAGCCTCATGCTTTCTCAAGGCGAGCTCCAGTGACTTCTTCAACTCGGTGGCTCTCCTCATCAGTTCTTCCTCGACGCCTACCTTTGTAAAGACCTGTAATACACATTACAAATCACACAATAAACAACTTCGTTCAAGTAAATAGTGCATTTATGAGATGTATGAAAGAAAATCCAAAGGTTGTAGAGCAATATGCCACAATATGCAACAGCATCAACACTATCATGATGATTTGAGGATTGAATTCTGTTTGCATCATTGATCATCATTTTCCTGATATCACTGTAAAGCTGCTTTGAAATCATCTGTATTGTATAAAGCTCTATAGAAATAAAGGTGACATGACGATTTAAACCCTTTAACATTTTCCTGTAATGGTAACTTTATGATATCATACTACTCCTACTATTTCTGCAGTATACCATATTAATATTTTCTTATTTCTCAGCCTCCACTCTTGAATATTCTTGTGTAAGACTGCCCTTGTGTAACTTCTTTTCGTTATCTTATGTGTACGTCATGAACACATCTAGACAAAACCAGAACTAGGCCTTGGACACACTTATACACACACACGCACGCAAACAAGAACTCAAGACTCGCACAAACACTTTAACATCTGACCTCTCGTTATTGTATCTCTAAATATGCCATATATGGTAGGGCTTGATCTTTGAGCACTATGATTGGATGGCCGGGACAGTGTGGATGATTCTGCTTGTGTATAAATATGACTCTTCTTCCTTAATAAACTTGATAGTGTTATGGTACTTCACTGTCCCTTTGTCTGCTTGATCATTCTCTCGAAGAGCCGGTTTCCACCTGATGACTGACAGCTTCAAGGCTGCAGAAAGTCTACCTGAAAATTAATAATTCATAAGCCTGTATGACCTACTACTGGACCATCCGATGACGTGAATTAGTCCTTGGCCAAAATGTGCAGTATTCAACAGAGAGACACCAAAAGATAAAGTGCCCATATACTGCTATTTTTGTTTTGGAGTCTCCTCAAACATGTTTACTGGCATCCAAGGTCCAACAAAAGTTAATCTTCTCATAACATCCACTGCAGCATCAGCTCTATTCTCACAGTCTGAAACAGTCTGATAAAGGATTCGGTCTCTCTAAACCTGCCTTTCCGAGAGTCTACTCTGCTCTGATTGGTCAGATGGCCCAGTCTGTTGTGATTGGTCTACTCTGCTCTGATTGGTCAGATGACCCAGTCTGTTGTGATTGGTCTACTCTGCTCTGATTGGTCAGAGGGCACAGTCAGTTGTGATTGGTCTACTCTGCTCTGATTGGTCAGAGGGCACAGTCAGTTGTGATTGGTCTACTCTGCTCTGATTGGTCAGAGGGCACAGTCAGTTGTGATTGGTCTACTCTGCTCTGATTGGTCAGAGGGCACAGTCAGTTGTGATTGGTCTACTCTGCTCTGATTGGTCAGAGGGCACAGTCAGTTGTGATTGGTCTACTCTGCTCTGATTGGTCAGATGACCCAGTCTGTTGTGATCGGTCTACTCTGCGCTGATTGGTCAGATGGCCCAGTCTGTAGAGATTGGTCTCCACTGCTCTGATTGGTCAGATGGCCCAGTCTGTAGAGATTGGTCTCCACTGCTCTGATTGGTCAGATGGCCCAGTCTGTAGAGATTGGTCTCCACTGCTCTGATTGGTCAGATGGCCCAGTCTGTAGAGATTGGTCTCCACTGCTCTGATTGGTCAGATGGCCCAGTCTGTTGTGATTGGTCTACTCTGCTCTGATTGGTCAGATGACCCAGTCTGTTGTGATTGGTCTACTCTGCTCTGATTGGTCAGATGGCTCAGTCTGTTGTGATTGGTCTACTCTGCTCTGATTGGTCAGATCCATCTGCATGAACAACACAAACCAAACTCTTCCAGTTTTAGCTACAACTACACAGTTTGAGGGCAAAGTAGATGTTATTACTGACTGACGACTCATTTCAGGCAGTTCAGAATCAGTTCTTTCTTTCAGGAGACAGTCACTACATTTATCTGCACTTTGATCTTTGTAACTTTTCAGACCTTTTACATTCACAAACAGCCACATTATACACTACATGAAAAGGAATATCCAAAAACGCAGAATAGGGGCAGCTTAAAATGTTTTTACATTGGAAATTTTAAATTGGATAATTTTTTTTTTTTTTTGTTGTGTGTAAAAGAGCAGCTTGAACATTCTGCTAAGCATCTCCTTCTGAATAAACAATGACAGATTGTTCATTTGTGGATGAATGATTCCTTTAAGCGGTCGGAGGGTTTACCTGGACCCAGGACTGCACCAGAGGCAGGTGTCTGGTTGTGACGAGTCTATGAAGATCCCTCACCGTGTTTACCAACGCCTCATTCTCTTCCGTCTCTTTCAATTGTAAATCTGTGGACATGATTCAGATGGTTACTCACAAAATCTCCCAAGAGAACTCCAATTCCATGCCATGCTATGACATGATGGGGACACATATCATCCGACCGGCTGTGAACCCGATCTCTCAGACGCACCTGTGGACACATTGAGCTCCAGCTGATATTTGTAAGACATTAAACCAGTGCTGCGGAGAAACACATTCACATCAGGAACTTCCCCCGTGTCACTAGACTCGTCTGTTTGCCCTTCATCGCTCCTCTTCTCTGACATCTCTCCGTTCTGCTCATTGCTCAGGTCTTTACTGCAGCAGGGCTGGTCAGATTTGTCCTCGTCTCCCGTAGAGCTGTTAGCAACTTCTGCTTCCTCGTTGAACAGGTTTAAGTCATCGGTTGCAAGCAGTTTTATGCAGTTGTTCATCTCAGTCAAGGTTTCCTCAATCCCAGTCGTCATTTCTTAATGAAAGAGACAGCAAAACAAGCATTATAGCTTGGGAACGCACACTGTTTTATCATCTTTAACTATGGATCAATGGTTATATCCATAATTATGTTTTGACACCTGGTTAAACTTAGGCAAGCATCACTATTACTCCTTTTTTGAATGCAGTTTGTGTTCGTTTTTACAGTCATTCTGGCCACAAAACAGTCATCACAGCCAGTCCGATGTACTAAACCTGCATTGTGCGTCACTAGACTCGTCTGTTTGCCCTTCATCGCTCCTCTTCTCTGACATCTCTCCGTTCTGCTCATTGCTCAGGTCTTTACTGCAGCAGGGCTGGTCAGATTTGTCCTCGTCTCCCGTAGAGCTGTTAGCAACTTCTGCTTCCTCGTTGAACAGGTTTAAGTCATCGGTTGCAAGCAGTTTTATGCAGTTGTTCATCTCAGTCAAGGTTTCCTCAATCCCAGTCGTCATTTCTTAATGAAAGAGACAGCAAAACAAGCATTATAGCTTGGGAACGCACACTGTTTTATCATCTTTAACTATAGATCAATGGTTATATCCATAATTATGTTTTGACACCTGGTTAAACTTAGGCAAGCATCACTATTACTCCTTTTTTGAATGCAGTTTGGTTCGTTTTTACAGTCATTCTGGCCACAAAACAGTCTCACAGCCAGTCCGATGTACTAAACCTGCATTGTGCATGCATATTGTGTATGTAAAAATTTTTATATATGTTTTATAAAAAATACAATTTGTGAAAATAACTATTTTAACATGAAATACCATAGGAACATTCATTTAGATCATGCACACATAAGATACCCACAGTTTCACTGTGCAGTTGTTGGCACAGACATTTAATATTTATTTTTTATTTATTTATTTTTATGCCATGCCAGCTTCTTTGGCTATTTTCATGATGAAAACCATACTTAAAATATTTATAATATATATATATCCATACTTAATTATTTAAAATAGAAACTAATTAGGACCCAATTTTCTAAAATTGAAATTGGATTAACTTGATTAAAAAACGTTTCCCGGGTATTAAGATAATTAAACAATTGTCTCAGAGGAGTAGAAATTATTAAATATTGTAGTACAAAATATGTGATATTTTTTCATCATGGTGCACATAAATGCATCACTTTAAAGGACTAATAGAGAGAACACTAAAGGAAAGAGGGAAACATGTTAGCGTTTTGAAAAATGACATCAATGTTTTAATAATAAGTGACTGTAAAAAATATTCAATTTCACCAACCTTTTACTTTTCAAAGCAAGTCATTAACTACTTGTGGCAAGGCCTCTGTAGTCAAGAAGTTATTCATTGAAATTATTGATTTATTGAGGTAAATATTTAGCGATTTCTTTTTTCTTTTCTTTTTTACAATATGATACTTTTTCCAGGATATAGTTGATTTATTTTACAGCATGTCCTGGAAACTGTCTCTTGATGTTTAACCATCATAAAAATTATTTGCTTAACAATATTGATATTTATTAATATTGATTCTTGGTGGAGCTGTGAAAGCTTAACATATGCAGTAAAAAATATAACATGCTTTATTGCAACCAGACATACAGGAATAGAGGTAATAGAATTTAAAATGTATACAAGGTTTACATGCACACATTTAAATATCTTCTATCTGTGCATTAAATGACACAATTCAGAGCATATATTAGTAAACCCGACCGCAGGGCGTCAATGAACAGACGATATGGTGAATGACTCAGTGCGCGGTGTATCAGTCGGACAGGATTGGTTTTCAAGGACATAATATATGAGAAAGCATTGAATTTGCACAGGATAAGCTATACAGACATTGCAGAGATAGGTGTGCCTACTGTATACTGTATTATATCTAGGATTATCAGGAGAAAGAGATTTAATCCCAGAAAGTGGTACAACAAATACTATAAGACGAGCCTGTAATACTGTATAGGACTCATAAACACATGCATCTGTTGAAGAATGAACACCCTGCCTGGTATTTCTCATATATACCTCGTCTGTCAGCTGATCTGATGTTCGATACTGTAAAGAAGATAAACATGACGTGCTGAACATAATGTTTTTTACATTAACAACTATGTAAGACTCTCTGACTCAACTCAACTCTCAGAGAAAACAAAGGAAATTAACATTTGAACTCACTCTTGTGCGCCATTCGAGACGCAAGTCTCACCTCAAAATCATCCTAATCTTCCCTCATTCCTTCTCCCTCATGCTGAGATCACCAACATTCACCATAAGGTGCGGAGAGTTCAGAGATGTCTTGTTGACTGCTGTGGGTGTGCCCCTATGTAAATCAACCTCTGTCCCTAGTAAGTCTGGGACAGTGATTATTGCAAATTCCCACTGTGAACTCATGTCTACATCTGAAAGAGGTTCAATTTTAATAATTTTCCATTTCAGTACATACTAAAAAGGAATACTGGAATCCTGGAAAAATATACCAGGCAGGTTCAACAAGTGCGGATTTTCTTTTCCTTTCAAAGTTTGCACAGAAATGTAAAATTTTCCCATCCTCACCGACCTTATCATAAAACTCGTTTAAATGATCATACGACGCCTCCTTGCTGCTTTTCGTTTTGATTCCTCATGCGCCGGTGTGACACTGGTGGCTGGTGTTGCCAGACTGGGTGTTTTTCCCGCTACATATTAAGGCCTGTTTACGGTGTGTTTTAGCCGGGTTTTCGCCTTGAAGGCTCTATAGAAATCTGGCACCCTACTGAATGAAGTTAAAGTGAGAGAACGTGCCGTTCACAGACACCAGAATGAACGAGTTCACAGTAACTTTCATCAGGCAATTACGGTCAGTTCACGTTCGCCCAAAATATGAACGCGTTCAGGCACAACAGTGCTGATTTTACTCAACTGACTAACTCAAGTAGATTGAATGGATTCATATGTTCCCGCAAGTCTGCGTCGGATTAGCAACGACTAATATTTGGCATCAATTCAAGTGTACTTGATTTGCACAGACAAGAAGTGAATTTCCATTTAGAACAGCAAATGCTGCTTGACCAACCTAAATCTGTGTGTGTCTTACCTCTGTTTTAATGTAATGTTACTTTAGATAAGTGTACGTGGGAAACCACGGCATGCCAATCCAAAGCTATATAAGAGAAGCAATGTTGTCAGCTTATATCTGTAATAGTGGCCATACCTCTACTGAAGTAAACATTAAGTTAAATTCAAGTGTAAGCAATTCCACAGGGGCTTTACCACAGTATCTTTGATTGTGTAAGCCTGAATGTGACCGATCTCAGGTATATAGCATGTACCTCTGTTAGATGACTAAAACTGATGAGCTTGTGAACGTGAGACCGTTAAACAGAAGACGTGAGGACCTCTGAGCGGCATCCTAATCTGAACGGGGTCAAATATACTTAAAGAGTTAAAAAGAATAATCCAACATTCGCTCACTTTTAATGATGTTAAGATATCATTAAAACCTTTTTCATTCATGGAGTCAGATGACATAACGAGGTAATACATACGAGAAAATTTATTTCATTTTAATCTTGTTGCGTTGCGTAAAAGGAAAGACAGAGACCTTCACCCGTCTTAGCGGAAACTCCCATTTGGACCGATAAACGGGCTTACAACTATTTACTAACTATTTACTGAGATATTCTGCTGTACAGGCCGACTGCAGATACAAAAACAGAGACTGGATGGGTAATGTTTACTTTACTATCCAGAATGTGTGGAAATACAAACATGGCAACGCGGTGACTTCAGTGTTATGTTGTCATCAGCAAGCCAGCTATCTGTAAATCCACATCCAGGAATCTGAGGTTAATTACTGAGCGAGACACGTGTGAATAAACGTAGACAACAGGGTCAATATTGCACTTCCACTCAATCGGCTCAAAGACTTGCATTATGAACAGTGTTGTGGCATCACAGGACCATTTGCCACATTGCCAGCACTATATGTAAGCATTTTCATGT
This sequence comes from Leuciscus waleckii, assembly GCA_900092035.1. Taxonomy (NCBI): domain Eukaryota; kingdom Metazoa; phylum Chordata; class Actinopteri; order Cypriniformes; family Leuciscidae; genus Leuciscus; species Leuciscus waleckii. The sequence continues at coordinate 1,018,823 of FLSR01000172.1, forward strand.
ATTTATTTTTTTTCTATTGCCAATGTGTGAACAGCTTATAACAAAACTTCAAAAACAAGACCTTTCGAGACTTCCAAGGTTGTCTATGAAAGCCTGAAGACTCGGAACGTTTTTGCCGGGAAAATCAAGAGAATGTGACATTTATGTTCCCAAGAATGATGACACAAGAATGAACACTTATTCAGGATAATACCGAAAGAGCGTTCTGTCCAAATGTGTCATGCAAAGAAAAGGCATTCATTCAAACTATAGTCTCAAACAGTCAGATCTATATATATAGCCTAAATATACTTTATGATCAAACTATGATAACGGTGTGATTTTAATGAGCTCATCTGTCGACATGATGCCGCTGACTCTCAGCTCTTCTGCAAACATTTCCACATCACTGTGATCAGAAGCTTTCTGAACTGCTGTTTTCTCACCGCTGTCAGTTTTGTTGTGTTTATTTTGTTATTGAGTGATTCTGAATTCTACATACAGCCCCTTTAAGGTTCAGGGTACGTTTACGCAACAATCGGAAAAGATTTTCCTTTGTGTTTTTCGTGTACATACGACAACGTTGTCTAAACGATCCCCATTCACACGGATCCATGAAAACAATTTCACTCGCTGTATTCTGCTGCCAGGCCAGTAGATGGCGATGTCACTTTGTAAAGAAACACTACGCGCCACTGAACACATGATACACAAGACATCACCGTTTACACAAATTCACGTGTTTATGATACAATAACGGTATAATTTTAAAAAACTTGCACTTTGAACCCTGTTTTCAAAAGGTTTTTTGTTTTTGTTTTTTGGGGGGGAAAAAACTGCCATTGTCACCAAAACACACAGAAAGTTTTCCGTTTTTAGTTGAAAACGGTGTCGTGTAAACGGCCCTTTAGAGGAGAAGTTGGATAATGGCATTAAAAACTACATTTATTTCAAATGGGAAAAATCTGTAATATATAATGAAATAATGTATAAATAATTCTTAATTATTTTATTATTAATTATTTTGTTCATTTATTTTCACGTTTAAGTAGTTATCTGTAGATAAACGGATTGTATTTTTTTTTTTTTTTTATAGACCGGTGTCCATGTTTTCAGGGGAACTGCACATAGACCGGTGTCCATGTTATCAGGAGAACTGCATGTCCTCAGTACCACACTGTTCAAACATAGTGAACTCTGTGTTGACTTTTCACAGCTATATCACTGAAGATTTGAGCTAGTACTTCCATCCTACTGTTGACCTGCTTGTCAAGGCAACTACTGGTCTTATGTCTTATTAGCATGTCAGTATTAGTATCAAGGTTACACATATTGGGTCACTATGTTGGAATATTTTCCAAAAATGTTGGGTCATTTTTTTTAATCGTTGGGTAATTTATAGTAATTACTTGGCTATTGGGTTAACTGTTGGGTTAAATACGTATGTTGTATGTACTTGTGTATTTTGAATTTATGTACACAATTATGTATATTTACATTAAATTCTAGACTCCCCAATATTTATTTTTATTTGTTGAGACATATTTATTGTTTTATACAAATAAACAATCTGTATTTGAAAACAAAGTGTATTTTATTTATTAAAATAATGCCATGAATAAAAATAAATAGTTAACTTAACTGTTCGGTTATTTTTAACCAAATATGTTACTTTTAACCCAACTGGCTTTTAACCCACTGCACTGGGTTAAAATAACCCACAGTTGGGAAAGTGCTGTAACACCCCATAGTTGGGTTACTCGTTGAGTTATTTTTAACCCAACATTATTAAGTGAGTATAAAGGAAAAGGGTTCTTTAAATAATTAAAATGTTCTTCACGCTAAGAAAAAAATGGTTCTTTTAAGAGCTGATCCCTGAAGGGTCCTTTGAGGTTCATCTAAATCCCACTTTTGGAAGCTTTATTTTTAAGAGTGTAGTGTCAACAGGGCTGCCGTTTATGAACGTAAGACTGTACCTTCCATCTCCTGTTTGGCCTTTTCAAGCCTCTCTTTGTAAATTCTTTCCAATCTCTTCTGTTTCTCCTCTTGTCTCTTTCTTTCAGCCATGTTCTCGCTTCAACATCATGAAAATCCACTGAGAAAAATACGCAATGTGTGATGAGACATATCACTATTATTGTGACAAATTATGTTTCTGCCCAAAACAAGTAAAAATAAGCATAATATTTGAAAAATAAATAAAATCCTATTTTGTTCTTCAATTGTTCATTACCTTTCATTAAACAGCTAAACTCCAGTAGAACACAATATCTTTTTCCATTACAATCTTTAATTACATAACAACAGTGACGTGATCCAGGGTGCAAACTGATGTTATTATTAAATACTGCTTACTGTTAGAGGTGCAGCCGGATGAATACCTTTTTAATCTGCTTAAGAAAGTGATATCCCAGAGACAGTTTCTTATACGCCTCTCCATACGTGGCGTGCCAGGACTGCACCGTCTGAATGGCGAGTGTCCTGAGTTTTCTGGCCACTTCTTTAGGTGGAGGCAGCGGCTGCTCGGCTTCGGTCTCGACTGTGAGCTCCAGGAACTCCTGGAAGTTTGTGATGAGAAGACCTCTGAAGTGATGCGACCGGCTGAAGATCTCGCTGAGCATCTGGAAGGCAGAGAGCCGGATCTCTGCATGCTCTTGGTTCAGCTGGGTCATAATCAAGTGGTAGAAATGATCAATGTAGTCATTGGAAACTCTGTGGTCAGGAAAAGAAGAGGGATTTAACAAGAAAGCTCATGTGGTCACATGTCCAGTGCTGCTCTATGGACTCAAGAACAAACACTATACAAACACACAGGCACATAACGATTATAAACTACTTGCTTATTAATGAAATTTGACATATAACTGTTTGTATCTTCATAATTGACAACACTGATAAATAAACGCTGGGCAAGGCCAGTTCCTCATTCTGTGACTGGACAATCAGTTCTCTATTCTCAAGAAGACTTTGGGCAGAGGTAGGAAACAAAGCTACTCACTTAATAATGTTGGGTTAAAAATAACCCAACAGTTAAGCTAACTATTTATTTTTATTCATGACATTATTTACAATAAATCAAATACACTTTTTTTCAAATACAGATTGTTTATTTGTACAAACAACAAATATATTTTTAATTTACAAACTAAATATTGGGGAGTCTAGAATCTAATGTAAATATACATAATTGTGAACATAAATTCAAAATACACAAGTGTACATACCTACATATTTAACCCACCCAACAGCCGGGTTATTACTAGAAATCACCCAACGGTTTTAAAAATGACCCAACATTTTTTTGGAAAATAACCCAACATAGTGACCCAATATGTGTAACCCACCCTGAAATGATGTTCCCAAATGATCTCTCTGCTTGGCTGATGCTCCATAACCAAGGTTGAGTAGAGAGGTATGAAATACTGGGACAGATGGGATGGGAAGGTCATTATGTCAGTGAGAATGTGTGTATGAGCAGAAATCACACAAGTATTAAACAAGGGTGCTATGCTGACATATATCTTACTCAAATTAGATAAATATATGAAAAATGTTAATAAAAAACTAATGTAATCAACTTTTGGTATTAGATAGATAGATAGATAGATAGATAGATAGATAGATAGATAGATAGATAGATAGATAGATAGATAGATAGATAGATAGATAGAGTAATTCATACAATCTACTAGTGACAGAGAGCTTCTCGTTTCATCTGACTAACGTTATCTGTATCAGAAGTGTATCTTTCTTCAGTTGAATAGGACGAATGACACAACACGTACCTCCTCATCCACTTGATGTAATGAAAAGGGCTTTATTAATAACGGGTATTGTATAAAATGTATGTTTCCGTGTGGGGACGAAGTGCACACATCTCAGTGTCTTTAGTGCGACTGAGCAGGGAATGTAAACAAAGATACAGTGAGCAAATGCAGCAGTGAAGAGTCCACCATTTTCAAAATAAAAGTCTCGCTCGTGTAACATTTCACTGAAAACTGACTGAACTACAGCCGAAACATAATCATTATTATAATTATATAACAATTACTTTCACTGTAAAGTTGAATATGGGTGTGTCTATTACAGTTTCACGTGTGCGAATCGCTTATGATTATTAATTAGAAGCTGCTGACGTTGCTTACGTACCAAAAACAATATTCATTAGCCGAGCCTTCCTTAATTCTTATTCGCCACGCGAACATCCGCCCACTTACCCACGTCTGGTTGTCAGCCAATCAGTGCGACAGACTTATGAATATTCAAAAGCCAAGCCTTTGGCGTAGTAGGATTCGGGTGACGCACTTTGTAAATGTGTAACTTTTCTGTGGGCGGGAGTAATAAACGGTAATAAAAAGAGCAATAAAGGTTCTCACCACACCTGAAAGTTATTGATAGCATAGTCAACACAACGCTGTAAACAAACAAACACTCAATCATGCTGGGACGGATTTGTCTAGTGTTCTGCTTGGCAGGTGAGTTTATCACTGGTTTTGGCAATAAGGATAATAAAGTTTGATGTCTTGAGTGTGTTTTGAACAAAGACGATGTTATTTTGTATCTTTAATCCTTAAAAGTTCAAACCACAAGAAGTATAAAGCAGACTCTTCATATCACGTAGTTAGTTATGTTTTGTGTGTGCATGTTTCTTCTATACAGCTTTGGCAAGCGCAGCTGTGATCCCTGATGGCTCTAAAGTGGTGGGTTGATGATTATAACCCATTCCTTATAACCTTAATTTAACCACTACATGTATTTAATGTATTCTGTGTGCTTCTCTTGAAAAGCCAAAGTGCTCTGAATACTTCCTTCCCATCTGTACCCGGGAATATAACCCTGTGTGTGGAACTGATGGAGTCACTTACCCAAACGAGTGCATGCTGTGTCTGGAAAACATGTATGTAAATCAACGTTTCTAACGTTTCAGTTTGAATGTTCTTCCTAGTGTCCTACTGAAACCTTGTCGTTTGTCTGTCTTGTCATAGGGAGCTCAAGGTGAGCACTGCGATCTCCAGGACGGGAGCATGCTGAGACCGATCCACTCGTTTATATTTGGGATGGCATGAAGGCTGGAACCACATGCTGCTTTTTAAAAATGGTTTTAATGATGAAATGAAGTGTTTGTTCCCTGTTGTGTGTCCTTTTTAAAATTGTTCTGATCCTTAAATAAAGCATTTATGTAGTAACTCGTTGCTTTGTACTTTTTGTCTTGAGTTTAAACAGCGGCGGTTTCTTCATTAGGGCGATTGGGCGACGCACCACCAAAGTGTGAAAGGGACTTTTTCAATCACAATCTAATTCAACCACAGAGTTAAGCTAGCAGTCACTCACTGTTGTTCTGCCTCTGGATATAGTCCAATCAGCGCCAAGTCACGTTCTGTGGAGTACCGCCTCTTTTTGGGCGATTTCACTATGGCCGAAAATCGCCCAGAGTGTTCCCATAGACTTACATTCAAAGATTTTTTTTTTCGAACTGCAGGCACTGCAATGCATTCTCTATGGGTTCCGGGAGGGCTCGCACTAACGTGCTTTCGTCATCATACGTAAACTTCACTTGTGCAACGATTGCTGGAAACAAATATACCTCTAATAATATTTAGCCATAAGCTGAAGTGACATCCAATAATTTCCTCAGTGCATAACTTACATTTCACGGACATATTCTCCATCTGAAAATGTTAGAAAGTCAATATTTCCAGTTTGCTGTCATCATGAGTGGGCGAGCTTTCTGCAAGCTAAACTTCCGTGAACGAGCGCCGCCGCGTGCATGCGCGCCGAACAGACGGAGCGCAATAGAATAGGAGCGCAATTATTCTGACTAAAATATAAATTAGCACTAAATTATAAATATATTTAGCTAAAATATTTGTTGTTGAATATTTGTTGTTGTTGGTGAACATAAATGTGCTAGAGAATTTCAAACCAATGGTAATGGCAAAGTTTGATTTAATGGCCTAATTTGACTTCTAGTAGAGCATTTGAGTGATGGAAAAATGACATGGTATTTCTAAATCAAATGGCACAAAAACCACTTTTCCAATGATGCCAAGTAGTTACAACACACTTCAGGATTGCATTGGATAAACAGTCAAACACAACATTACTCCCACTGCGGGGGCCAATCATCTTCTACAGTGGTATCATATCTCGCATCTCTGAGACAATGAAGTCAAGAGAACAAACTTTGTCCCACATCATATACACTAAATATTTACAACAATCAGGACAGGCTGTTTTATATAAAACTCTGTTGATGGCCTATGGCTTCAACCAAGGTACATTTGATGTGTATTTTATTACATTACAATTTTATACTACTGTATACCTTCAAGGGGATCATTCATGACTCAATCACTAAAGAACATAAAATACTGCTGTTGATTTAATGAAATTGTGAGTTGAACTTGAGGACTTGCTGCACTGTTTCAACTGCATCTCTTATGCAAAATATAATCTACAGAACTGCTGTTGTCTAAATATGATTTAGAAATCATTATGTGAAGTCTTCTAATATAAATATAATTTCATAAGGTCAAGATGCAAAACTGCTATCCAAGTCCAAGGCTAACATTTATTTTCACACTGTCATGACAATGTTGTGATGAAATCCCTCAGTAAGGATTGTACGGGTATCAGTATTCTCACATGTCCAACAGGGCTAAAACTGCAAACCTCACTGAACAGAAAATACAATCAGCTCATATAATACTGGAGTCCCTGAGGTTGATGATGATGATCAAAGTTGCATTTTTTAAATGCATTTTTTATGTGCATTTTGTATATTTTATTAGTGCCGCATGCAAATGGTTGCAGATATTTACACATTATATTTTTTAAAATGATTAAATGAACAGACATGGAATGGACAAGCTAAGTTTATTAATTTTATAAAACACATTTAAAAACACAGACATTGAAACCAAACGGCTGACAAAAAATGTAAAACAAACTTAAAACAAATTTAGACGTGAAGAAAAAAAAAAAAAAAAAATGGATATATGGAAATTTGACCCCCTCAAACAGAATTTGGATATATGGAAATTTGACACCCTCAAACAGAATTAAAACATAATGAATAAAAATTACAATGTGGGATTGAAAATAACACCAATGTTTTTAACACAGTCTCGTACATTAGAAAAGAGTGGACCAAGCTGATTACCAATGCCAGAAGACAGAACTGTTAGGCCAAAAGCAATTATTTCAGTTTTATTACTATTTAAGAAATCCAAGTCCATCCAGCATTTAATGTTTTGGAGACATGCAATCAGATTAGACACAGAACAGTTGTGGTTTTTAACAGGAAGATAAAGCTGAGTGTCGTCTGCATAGAAATCATACAAAATGTTGGGTTTCTGAATAATACAAGCCTATATAACAACCCTTTCCTGTAGCTCAGTGATAAGAGCATTGCGTTAACATCGCAAGGTTGTGGGTTTGATCCCAGGGGATTGCACATACCTATGTATAAATGTATAGGATAATGCAATGTAAGTAACAACGCAAAGTTGTGGGTTCGATCCCAGGGGATTGCACATACCTATGTATAAATGTATAGGATAATGCAATGTAAGTCGCTTTGGATAAAAGCGTCTGCCAAATGCATAAATGTAAATATAAGGCAAAAAGAAGAGGACCCAGAATAGAGACTTGTGGGACACCATTGGATATTTAAGAATGAGATGAGAAACATTTCCCCAAATTAACAAAAAAAGTTCTGTCTTTAAGGTAAGATGCAAACCAAATTCAGCACAGATCCCTGAAACCCAGCTACATGATTAAGTCTTTGCAAAAGGATGTCATGATCTAAATGAGACACAAATCAGTGGAGATCTATAATGGGGATTTAAAAATGCATTAATTGTACTAAAAAGGACCTTCGGCCTTTGTGCATTTTGTGCAAGAGAAAATAAAAGTTTGATAATATGTGTAACATTTTTGTACTTTGTACAGAACATCTTTTTTGAGAAACTCCGAACTCAGAAAATAGTCCCTAGTTGAGTAGCTTTACTGGAACTGAATGATTTGGTGGAATCAGAGAGATTAAACTGTATTTGTTATCCATGATTGACTTTGTACAACTCAAGTGATTATTCATTTGACATTACACACATCTACCAGCCAAAGTAAATAAACTATTAAACTATAGGTGATTAGTGTTTGTGATGTGATGAATCAGTGGGATGGACGGTCCGCTCCCACGTTAAGAGGCGGATACAGTATTGATATAAATAGGCGGATCATGTTATCACTGATCATATTGTCAGTGAGTCTCAGATTGTGAATAATGTTTGCACGAGGAATCATCGTCCTTCTCTGCGTCCTAGGTGAGTAATATAATGATTTCATTTACAAAACAGCTGATGTTAGGATGTTGGTAATTTGTCACATGAGGACCTGCTATACACACTGATACTCAGCAACAGTCTAATTTGGCTCATAATGAAGAGTTTGATTATTTCAATAAAGTCTGCACATTCTTTAGAGTCTTAATTCACCTTTGCTAAAGTAGGACAAATGAAAAATGCTTAAGATAAGTCACATTCAGACATTTTTAAGTGTGATTTAAGTAATAGTTCACAAAACAAAAAGTCTAAAGTTCTGTTTTGGTTCAATGGGCAAAACTAGAAGTTAGCATGTATGTTATTTCCTCTTGTCATATCATGATAAACTTTAATCCTTGTGTTTCCTTCTTGACAAACAGTGGCCATATCTGATGGAGCAAGAGCGGTGAGTAAATAAAGGCTGTAGAATTGCTTCTTTCCACATGAAAATAACTCAATAAAATAAATTTTTTTTTTCTTTTTATGTGACCAGCCTAATTGCAGGCACTCGTCTAACATGTGCACACTGGAGTATTCACCCGTGTGTGGATCCAATGGAATAACATACGCCAATGAATGCATGCTGTGTGGTGCCATCAAGTGAGTTTAAAAAGACATGTATTTTAAAATAAAGTACTGTAGGTTTAAAAACAGTTTAGAGTCTGAACTTTCAAACTTTAATCTTCATTTAATCTCTCTCTTTTTTAGGGCATCAAACACTAAAATCTCGATCCAGAAGCAAGGCCCATGTTAAATGAACATCTGGAGGAGTAACACAGGATGGCACCAATGATTCAGCTTGACAGACCTTTAGTCAGCTACTCATGTCTCATTCATTATGAGCTGAATGTGTAATGGTTTAATCCATAAATAAATGTTGCATATTGAAGCTGTTCTGTTTGGTTCAGTTTTCTTCCTCAAGTCAAATTTGAAAGACAAGATGATAAAATAGGGGTAAATAATAGGTGAAGGTTTACTTTTAAAGAGGCACCCAAACCATATCTAGAGAGCAGAATATTATAAAGGTATCACAAATACTATAATTTGTCTTAAATAAGAGGCGATCTGTCGCTGTAATGTGTTGTTTTTAAAGTCCCTCTTTGGTGAAAATCAAGTTTTTAATGTTGTTTATATGTGGTGTTTTTTAAACTGTCATGAAACACTTTAGTCTGGTCATTTACACCTCAGAGTTGCAAAAAGTCTCAAGAAATGGGAGTGTAAAGCTGTGGAAAATTGGGAGTGTGGAAGGTGGGAAAAGGGGAGACAACAACCAAAACACAGACCTGCAACACACTCATTATACAGACACATGGATATTAAAATATGACCACGGAGAAAAATTCAATAAAACTGGCACAATGAAGCATTTAAAAAATCTAACCCTTCATAACAACAAACTCCCAAAACGAGGCAGAAACGCAGAAGAACATTTATTAAATTTAAGAGCACTAAGCTCTGTCTACATCGTCTTCTGTGTATCAGAATAATCCATTGTGTCATTGCGTTCATGATCAGTACAGCTGTATCAGTATTCTTATTTGCACATTTTCATTTGAAGAAGATGTGATTAATTTTGTGCGCATACACGGTGCTGGTTCATGTTTAGCACTAGACTAGAGTATATGAGATACACTATATTGCCAAAAGTATTGGGACACCCCTCCAAATCATTGAATCCAGGTGTTCCATCACTTCCATGGGCACAGTTTACAGGCATGCAGATGCTTCTACACACATTCGTGAAAGAATGGGTCAGGAGCTCAGTTAATTCAAGCATGGAACCGTGATAGGTTGACACCTGTGCAATAAGTCTATTCGTGAAATTTCCTCACTACTACATATTCCACAGTCATCTGTTAGTAGTATTATAACAAAGTGCAAGCAATTGGGAACAACAGCAACTCGAGCCACAAAGTGTTAGGCCACGTAAAATCCCTGAGCGGGTCAGCGCATGCTGAGGCTCACAGTGCGCAGAAGTCGCCAACTTTCTGCAGAGTCAATAGCTATAGACATCCAAACTTTGTGTGGCCTTCAGATTAGGTCAAGAACAGTGCGAGAGCTTCATGTAATGGGTTTCCATGGTCTAGCATCTGCATCCAAGCCTTACATCTCCAAGTGCAATGCAAAGAGAGTGGTGTAAAGTGTGGGATGCAGTGGTGTAAAGCGTGGGATGCAGTGGTGTAAAGTGTGAGATACAGTGGTGTAAAGTGTGGGATGCAGTGGTGTAAAGCGTGGGATGCAGTGGTGTAAAGTGTGAGATACAGTGGTGTAAAGTGTGGGATGCAGTGGTGTAAAGCGTGGGATGCAGTGGTGTAAAGTGTGAGATGCAGTGGTGTAAAGCGTGAGATGCAGTGGTGTTAAGTGTGAGATGCAGTGGTGTAAAGCGTGGGATGCAGTGGTGTAAAGTGTGGGATGCAGTGGTGTAAAGCGTGGGATGCAGTGGTGTAAAGTGTGGGATGCAGTGGTGTAAAGCGTGGGATGCAGTGGTGTAAAGTGTGGGATGCAGTGGTGTAAAGCGTGGGATGCAGTGGTGTAAAGTGTGGGATGCAGTGGTGTAAAGCGTGGGATGCAGTGGTGTAAAGTGTGGGATGCAGTGGTGTAAAGCGTGGGATGCAGTGGTGTAAAGTGTGGGATGCAGTGGTGTAAAGCGTGGGATGCAGTGGTGTAAAGTGTGGGATGCAGTGGTGTAAAGCGTGGGATGCAGTGGTGTAAAGTGTGGGATGCAGTGGTGTAAAGCGTGGGATGCAGTGGTGTAAAGTGTGGGATGCAGTGGTGTAAAGCGTGGGATGCAGTGGAGTAAACCGTGGGATGCAGTGGAGTAAAGCGTGGGATGCAGTGTGGGATGCAGTGGTGTAAAGCGTGGGATGCAGTGGTGTAAAGCGTGGGATGCAGTGTGGGATGCAGTGGAGTAAAGCGTGGGATGCAGTGGTGTAAAGCGTGGGATGCATTGGTGTAAAGCATGTTGTCACTGGACTCTAGAGAAGTGGGGACGTGTTCTCTGGAGTGACGAACCACACTTCTCTGTCTGGCAATCCGATGGATGAGTCTGGGTTAAGCGGTTGCCAGGAGAACGGTACTTGCTTGACTACATTGTGCCAAGTGTAAAGTTAGGTGGAGGGGGGATTACGGTGTGGGGTTGTTTTTCAGGGGTTGGGCTTGGCCCCTTAGTTCCAGTGAAAGGAACTCTTAATGCTTCAGCATACCAAGACATTTTGGACAATTTCATGCTCTCAACTTTGTGGGAACAGTTTGGGTTTGGCCCCTTCCTGTTCTAACATGACTGCGCACCAGTCCTGACCTCAACCCGATAGAACACCTTTGGGGTGAATTAGAGCAGAGACTGTGAGCCATCTATCACTCTGCTCCACCAATAAGTTTTCTTTTTCGAAAAGAAAAACTAATTTTGTGAACATGCAAATAAAATTTATTTTTTTATTTTTTATGTACAGTTCATGTCATTTTATATAAGATTACTAAAGCAAATAATCTTGCCTTCCTCTCACACCATGTGCTCCTGTGACCATGTGTCAGAAAAGGATGTCCCACCTTCAAGTGGTACTTGATAGTGACTCCCAAACCTTATTGGACTGTTCTTTGATACTTTTTCAAACATTCTAACTGGTTGCAATCATTTAAAGAAACATGTACTGAACATAGGGCTTAATAAAACTTTCCTGTGTGCTGTAGAGGGTTAACATGATATTAAACATGTTAACTGGGTGTCCACCCTAGAAATTACTATATTTATAATGAAACCATCATATTTAAAAATATGATATTAATCTTATCATATAATAAAATATATTTTATTGTTGCTACTGTAAATCTATATTACATTTTTATGGGATCACATATGATTCCAGAATCTTTACTTTTCAAAATAATTTTGTTTCTGTATTTCTTTTTAAATATATTTTTTATATTAACATTATTAATGACAGGGTTTATCAAACAAAGATGAATACTTTTATTTTTCAAAATAAACAGAAAATAGTATAAACTTTGCTAAAGTGGTTTTGAAAAAGTATTAACACATTACTAAAAACATATTATCATATTATTCTTTTTTTTAATTATTATTAATTCGTTTTTTAATAAAATAAAAAGTGTTCATCAGAGGGGTCCAAGACCCCAGGACTTTATATATATATGTGTGTGTGTGTGTGTGTATGTGTGTGTGTGTGTGTGTGTGTGTGTGTGTGTGTGTGTGTGTGTGTGTGAGAGCG
>FLSR01000172.1:1044556-1055972 GCA_900092035.1 Leuciscus waleckii
GATAGATAGATAGATAGATAGATGATGGATGGATGGATGTGAATGATTCATCAGTGTGTTCTTTTAAAACATATATATATATATATAATTTTTAGAATAACATGCGCTGATGAATCATTCACAGTAACACGTGAATGAAGAAAGTAAACAGAGTCTGTTCTGATGTCATGTGACTGTAAGTTAGTATGAGTCATGACTGTGTGTGTGAATTGTCTTATTCTTTCTGTCCACTTTCTCATGTCATAAACTAACGTTGCCAGATTCCCAGATTCCCTAAGGGATCAATAGAATCTCCTCCTCCTGTGAGTCCTGTCAGGCGTCTCATGCGCTCGTCTCGGGGCGTCCCGTTCGAGTCTCACTCAACAACACACACGTCACGTCTTCATCCAGTCCGTCATGCTGAGTTTGAGGGAAATTAACTAAAGTCGTTTCTAGGGGTGTAACGATGCCCTCATGTCACGATTCGATACACATCACGATACCATATTATTGCGATACTCCAAGACATATGATAAAAGGTTAAAGGGTAAAACCCTAAAACAACTTTTTTAAGTTAATGATCTGTATGACTGGGGCTTCATTAGTGCTGTTCATTGATTGAAGTACATTTTTTGACATTTGGGTTTAAAGTGTTTTAATTCTACAATATATGGTGTAAAAACGTCTGAGTGCTGTCCACTTCAGGTTGAAAGATGGCTACTGCAGTTGAAGTTTCCTATTGGAAGTTGTGGTGCCGAGTGACATCAGCAGGCACCAGCTCACTACGCCCTTGTCATAGGCTCAGGCCACTGGTATAAAAACATCTTCTTGCAGCAGCATCCAACGTGATACCTTTTGGCCTGCTGTATATGAGGGCCCTGCAGTGGTGTCTCAGGACAAGAGGGTTTTCCCGAGGGGGAACCCATTTCTAAAATGTGTTTTTAAACAACAAGTGTTGTTTTTACTGTGCTTTTACTACAAATACCACTTTGGAACTAATTGTACTACTTTGAACCTGATATGAATCTGATTAACTGATTGAAGGTCAATAGCACGTCACGTGACAGACGTGTTTAATCACCCTAGTTTAGTAAAGTGTTTTGAATTAGAAAGCAATGAAACGCAAAGCCTCCGTGGAGATGACAGATATAATGCAGTGACTGAGCAAGAGGGAGCTAATCTGATTAATATCGACAAACAGAAAATACATTATAACAAACATTATTGGGACTGTATATGTACGATCACTTACCAACATCTGGCACACGTGAACTGATGCCAAATATCGCAATGTGTTCGGAACAAGACTTCTTCAGCGCGATTTCCTACTGATAAAATTTGCGTCTGTTGTTGACGCCACAAGTTTCCCATTAAAAGCAATGGGGTTCCCAATTTGTCCATAGAGTGACGCAGAGGGGCGCCTTTGGCGTCTTCATATTGACCATGCTTGACCATGCTTCATTTTTTGGGAGTGAGAATGGGTTGTAATGGGGCACTAGGAGTGGGATTTAAAAATACATTAATTGTACAAAAAAATTTGATAATATGTGTAAAATTTTTATACTTTGTACAGAACATCTTTTTTGAAGAAGCTCTGAACTCAGAAAATAGTTCCCCAGTTGAGTAGTTTTACGAACTGAATGATTTGGTGGAATCAGAGAGATTAAACTGTATATGTTATCCATGATTGACTTTGTACAACTCAAGTGATTATTCATTTGACATTACATACACCCGTGGCCGGACTTGCCATTGGGCTTGACTGGGCTGCAGCCCATGGGCCCTGCCCAGTAGGGGGCCCCCTCCCTTACCCATTTTCGTTCGTTAGTTTTGTTCGGTTGACTTGTATGCCAGATATCCAGAAATTATTAGCCGTATTTCCACTGTCTGGCCATGTGCGAGCGAGGGCTATAATCAGCCCAAAGTAGTGACTTGAGCGCTTGAAAACAAAATCAAATATACTATAGTGTGCGTGCACGCGCCGAACGCGGAAAAAAAACATTTAGGCCTAACGAGTTTCCGTTTGATATATTTATAACACAAGCCTATGAAATGTGAGTTATCACACCAGCAAGAGTGCTGTTTTTCCAAACATCTGCACAATCGCAAATGTGACGTTTATACAACAGTTCAATAAAGTTACTGAGTAACTTTTATAGATATATTCTGTTTTTGCTCCGTCAAAGAAAACAGAAGAAACAGCAGGACCGCTGCGCCTCCGAGCAACACCTGTTTTGTTCCTCAAAATATCTGCATTTTTGACAGAATCAGACGAAAAAATTATTCAATTAGGCTACCCATTCATAAACACAGTCGTTTGCTAGGTTAAACGAATTAGGATTTTTAAACGAATCGGTTGAATAAAGGATTCAACTCCATCATTAAGATGGAGACTTGGTGGCGGTGTTAGTTTCATAGTTAAAACGTAGACATTTCATTTTTTTCAATAATTTCATATTTCTACATTAAAAAAAGTACATTTTAAGGGATACTTCACCTCTGGAAAGATGAGTGTGTATTAAAAATGGGTCATTTATGTATAACAAATGTGAAATTATTTTTGAATTTGGAGCTTTCTAGACTGAGAAAAGCCAGAAAATGTATTTTTGGCTTATGTGGATGAAAGACAACAACTCCCAGAATGCACTTGCTTCGCTGCCCTAGGAGACCACTCCCAAGCCACGCCTACCGGTTAGAGAGCGCAGTTGAAAACAAATGGATGGATGGATGGATGGATGGACTGACAGACAGACAAATGCCCACCGCAGAACAGCCTTCTTCTCCAGCTTATCCAGCCGCGTGGCGTCCCTTTTCTTACTGCTGCTTCCCCAACACACCACAGCATAGAAGAGGACGTTAGCGATGAGCGTTTGGTAAAACATCTGCAGTAGCTTCTGACAGATGTTGAAGGACCCTAGTCTTCTCAGGAGATAGAGTCGACTCTGTCCTTTCCTGTATAGGGCATCTGTGTTCTTGGACCAGTCCACCCTTACGGAACCAAAATATATTTCCCATATATAAATGATCAATATATTAAATAAGTACTAGTTTCCCATATATGGAAATGCATTATGTAATATATCGCATTATAATTTGCAGTATATTCCCATATATTTTTGTCCCATAAGGGGAGTCTGTCGTCCAGCTGCAGACCTAGGTATTTGTATGTCTGGACCACCTCCACACAGTTCATGAACACGGGCTGGGCCTCGGTCTTCTGAAGTCGACCACCATCTCCTTTTTGTAGTTTTTGTAGTGTTGAGCTGTAGATGGTTATAGCTACACCACCTCACAAAGTCCTCAATCAGGGTCCGAAACTCCCCCTCATCTCCATTCTTAATAACACCCCGCGATTGCAGTGTCATCAGAATGCTTCTGCACATGACACTATTCCGAGTTGTACTTAAAATCTGAGGTGTACAGGGTGAACAAGACCGGGGAGAGCACTGTCCCCCGTGGAGCTCCTGTGCTGCTGACTACGCTCTCAGAGGTGCCGTCTCTCAGTCGAACGTACTGAGGTCTCTCAGTTAGATAGTCTGCAACCCACTTTATTAGGTTTAAGTCCACACTCATCCCCGTCAGTTCCTCTTTCAGTAGAGGGGGCAGGCAATCAAACTAATTAAAGAAGTTATAAAACTGGTTTGCCCTCTCCACATCCCCCATCCACGAGGATCCCACTCTTCAAGCTACAGCCTGTGATGGTCTTCATGCCCTCCACACCTCCCTCATGCTGTTTTGCTGCAACTTCTGGTCCATTTTTCTTCTTTAGGTATCTTTCCTCTTTCAGCTGGATTTTGAGTTCCTGGTCACCAATCATAAAAGCCCTCTTCGTCTGGTTGAGGAGGTCTTTGATGATCCAGGGTTTATTGTTGGCAAAGCAGCGTACAGATCTAGTGGGAACAACAATGTCCATACAGAAGTTCATGTAGTCAGTTGTACATCTAGTGATACCCTCAGCGTCCTCCCCATACGCCTCCTGACTGGGGAATTCTGCAGTACACTGGAAACAGTCCCGCAGGGCTTCCTCCGCCACCGGAGACCACTTCCTGAAAGAACGTGTGGTAATGGGTTGTCTTACAACTTTGGGCTTATAGTGAGGCTGGAGCAGAACCGGATGTAAACACAAACTGCGATGGTGTGTGAAAACTTTCTAGGCATGTAGTAAGGACCCCCTTTACGCTTCACGCTAGCCTTCGTGTCTCTGTCTGCTCTTACTGTAGTGAAGCCGGGTAAATCCACGTTAGCATCCGGGATGCTAGCCGTTAGCCATGTCTCAGTGAAACACAGTAAACTGCACTATTCACCGATGCAGCCAGTTCATCGTTTGTTTTTTAGCCAGTGAGTTGACATTCCCCATAACCACAGACAGAACTTAGGGCTTGAATCTCCACCGCTTCTCCCTGCGCCTAGCCTCGACCCGCTCGGCATCCCCGGTACGGCCGTCTCACCTTTCGTGGTAGATGGGGAACAACATCTGAGAGCGAACAGCTGATCTCTCATGTAGACAAATCCGTGGCCGTTATTCAATAATAAAAAGTCCATATCCATAGGATGGAATAAAAGTATGATAGAACAGCACTATACTAAATATATAATGACAAAGTTAAAAGTAAAAGAGGGCTTTAAAAGACCGAAAACACGAGAGCTCAAACAAAGCTACTGGAGGAGCTGGCACTCATTAGATGGAGACAGACTGAAAGATAGACAGATAAACTGGAAGACGGATAGATAGACAGATAGAAAGGTAGATGGGTTGACGGCCAGACTGATGTATAAATAGGCAGATAGATAGACAAATAGATGGATAGAAAGGCAGATGGACAGATGGAAAGGCAGAGACAGATGGATAGATAAACAGATAGATAAACGGGAAGATGGATAGAGGCAGATAGGTAAATGGATAGATGGATAGACAGACAGATGTCATTAAGAATCAAATGTTTCTTCATTTTTACAGATATTTTTCAAATGAATGTCTGTTCTTCCTCTCTCTGTAGCGCCACAGCCGCAGTTCCCAGTACCACCACTGGGGGCGTCCTCCCGCTCACCCGTCCTGGAGCCGCCGGTGCAGCTGGAACAGTGGAGGCCTGAGGGCCGGGGGGGGCATCGGGGGCAGTTTGCGTGTGCGCAGTGTTCACTCTCACCCCGCGGAGCACGAGTCTCTCCTGCCCCCCCCACCCTCCCTGTCCCGCCGGGCCCGTCTCTCTCTCTCTCTCTCGCTCGAGCTGCCCGAGGTCCTTCAGCGCCCTCCTCTGGCCCGGATGAAGAGCGAGGTCCTGCAGCGCCCCCCTCTGACCCGGATGAAGAGCGAGCTCCTGCAGCGCCCCGCTCTGGCCCGGATGAAGAGCGAGTCTGCTGAACACCAGGACTGTAATGGGAAGACCCCGGGCCCTCAGGGGCCACTGCTGGGAGAGGTTTATCCACAGCTCAACGCACGCAAGGACAAGAACAACCTGGAGGAAGACACTGACTATGTGAGTGTAGATGGATATACAAACTGACAGATGGATGGATGGATGGATGGATGGATAGGTAGATGGATGAGTGGATGGATGGATAGGAGTGGATGAGTGGATGGATAGGTAGGTAGGTAGATGGATTGACAGACAAATAGATTGATAGACGGATGGATGGGTGGATGGATGGATGGATAGGTAGATGGATTGACAGACAGATGAATGAATAGGTAGGTAGATGGATGGATGGGTTGACAGATAAACAGATGGATAGATAGATGTAGATACGGATAGAGAGGTAGATGGACAGACGACAGATAGATCAATTAAAAGAGATATATAGAAAGATAGACAGACAATAGATCTGTATAGATAGATAAACTGAAAGAAGGGTAGATGGTCAGATATGTAGATGAATGGATGGATTGATACCTAGATAGGTAGGTGGACAGATGGATTGAACAACATACAGATAAATTGACAGATGGATGGATGATGGATAGGTTGATGGATGGGTTAATAGGTGGATGGATGGATGAATGGATAGGTAGAGGGATTGGCAGACAGACAGATGGTTGGATAGGTGGATAGATAGGTGGATGGATGGATGAATAGATAGGTTAGGTAAATAGGTAGATGGATAGGTGGATGGATGGGTAGATATGTTAGGTAGATAGGTGGATGGATGGATGGATGGATGGATGGTGGGTGGATGGGTAGATAGGTAGATGGATAGGTGGATGGAGGGATGGATGGATAGATAGGTTAGGTAAAAAGGTAGATGGATAGGTCGATGGATGGATGGATGGATGGGTGGATGGGTAGATAGGTAGATGGATAGGTGGATGGAGGGATGGATGGATAGATAGGTTAGGTAAAAAGGTAGATGGATAGGTCGATGGATGGATGGATGGATGGGTGGATGGGTAGATAGGTAGATGGATAGGTGGATGGAGGGATGGATGGATAGATAGGTTAGGTAAAAAGGTAGATGGATAGGTCGATGGATGGATGGATGGATGGGTGGATGGGTAGATAGGTAGATGGATAGGTGGATGGAGGGATGGATGGATAGATAGGTTAGGTAAAAAGGTAGATGGATAGGTCGATGGATGGATGGATGGATGGGTGGATGGGTAGATAGGTAGATGGATAGGTGGATGGAGGGATGGATGGATAGATAGGTTAGGTAAAAAGGTAGATGGATAGGTCGATGGATGGATGGATGGATGGGTGGATGGGTAGATAGGTAGATGGATAGGTGGATGGAGGGATGGATGGATAGATAGGTTAGGTAAAAAGGTAGATGGATAGGTCGATGGATGGATGGATGGATGGGTGGATGGGTAGATAGGTAGATGGATAGGTGGATGGAGGGATGGATGGATAGATAGGTTAGGTAAAAAGGTAGATGGATAGGTCGATGGATGGATGGATGGATGGGTGGATGGGTAGATAGGTAGATGGATAGGTGGATGGAGGGATGGATGGATAGATAGGTTAGGTAAAAAGGTAGATGGATAGGTCGATGGATGGATGGGTGGATGGGTGGATAGGTAGATGGATAGGTGGATGGATGGGTGGATGGAGGGATGGATGGATAGATAGGTTAGGTAAAAAGGTAGATGGATGGACTCACAGAGACAGAGATACATACACAGATGTAAACAGAAACTGACAGATGAAAGGATAGACTGATGGATGGATAGACTGATAGATGGAGGGATGCACTTCTCTCAGCTCTGCTGTTGAATCCATTATGCTAAATTCAGATGATTGTCCCTGAGAAGCAGAAAAAGTGGAATAAAGTCCTGATATTCTCTGAGCCGGATGTTCTCACAGTTTTAAAAGTTCTTGAGCGAGGCCTTTTGAGTTTGAGTTTGAGTTTGAGCGTATCATTAGAAGAGCGCGGGAATCCTCCCGTCTGACAGAGGACTGAGGAGAAACTCGGCTCATTTCAGCTTTTAATAAACGTCTCATCAGTGAACTCCAGCAGCGGCTGATGTGGAGAATAAACAACATGTAGAAGCTCATTACGAACAGTGACAGCAAACACAACAGCCCAACTCCTCTGGGCACAGCAACTGTCCGATCGCATGAACGTGGACGTCAGACGGATGTATTAATCCTCAAATATTACTCCGTTTATTGGAAATGTCTCCCAGGGAAATTGAAACTGTTATTCAAAGTTAATTGGAAAGAGTTACCTTCATCTCAGATAATCAGAGTCTGTGTTGTGTGTGTGTGTGTGTGTGTGTGTGTGTGTGTGATACGCAGAGCCTGTGTTTCCGTATCCAGAAGATGATGGAGGTTTATCGTCCTGACTGGTGTGAGAAGAGAGAGGATTGGTCCATTTACTTATTTTCCCCCCATAACAAGTACGTATTTACTGAAAGACTCTCATTCTGCTCAAATCTGTTCAGTCGCTCTGACTGGGTGATGAGAGGAACTGTACTTCACTACTGTACTGATGTATTATTTTACTGTACTCGAGTTCTGTTAAAACTGAATACTTTTACCTTTACTCAGTTACACTTTACAGGGTGAAAATTATACCTTTAACTCCAGTAAAATTTCACGTAGACTTTAAAGTACACATGTCTTAAATCATTCTCAATTATTTTAGAAATAAATAGTATTTTATGTATCCTAATGCGATGTTGAAAGACGCCGGTTAGTAAATGATGACAGAACTAACCAGTCCTTTGAATTACCGACTCTCAGATCTGATCAGATTACTTGTAATGGAGTAAAATGTTTAGTTTTTGGATTTTACACCCCTGATGTTTTTTAAATCAGTGCGACCCTTGATCTGAACTAGTGAATGGAGTCATTAGCGGTGTCACGTCAGACGTCACTGTGCTCACTGTGAAACACCAGCGCCCCTGTCCTGTCTGGTCTGGTCTAGTCTGGTCCAGTTGGAGGTTATATTGATCCATCAGGGGTGCGTATGTGCAGGTGAACCTCTTCACAGCTTCAGGCCACGTCTACATTAATCCGTATACATTTCAAAACGGCGTTTTGGTTTATAAACGCTCTCCGTCCACACTAGCGTCTTCAGGCGTTTCCCGACGTCTCAATGTGAATGAGAAACTTCTGGAAAACGCCTGAAAACACTAAATTCCCCTTTACTGCGCATGAGTAAACCCTCACACAAGCTCACTGAGACGATACAGACGGAAAAATAAATAATAAAGTAATTGCGCAATTCTTCTGACAGGATCATTTTATTTAGCAGAATATCTCCTCATCACTGAGGTCCAGGTCGCTCTCACTCACCATTATATGTTTGGTCTAAAACGCTGAAACTCTTCTCATGTTTCACTGCAGCAATAAATTATATGAGATATTTACAAATGTGTTTTGTCACACTCTGCCTGGCATTAATTTGTGAATCGCTTCCTTGCATTTGATAAAGAATGAATAACGTGACACTTCCATAATGCGTTGTTCCCATAACAGAGATGTAAAGCGCTGTTTCTCTGGCATTTACAAAGACTCATAAAATATAATACTGTGGTTTGGCTTGATAAGCATACTAATGGTCTAACAAAATCCAAATTTGAAACATTTTTTACTGTACCAATTTAATGGGCTTTATTCTTCCTATTAGAGCCAATGCAGAAGAATGAGCGAAGTTATTTCAGGGCAGGGCCGCCCTGAATGTTAAGCAAATCGTGATTGGATAGAGCGGGAGAGTGCTATGATTGGTCAGCGCAAATGGCTGTTATCTGATTGGCTTAAGTAGAAAGTGGGTGGAGTCCACTTATTTGTGGATTTGTCTGCATGTATTGATCGGTCTTGATGCACAGATGTGTGCCGGGGATCTACAAGTGCACAGGAAGCGATTCACACATTAATGCCAGGCAGAGTTGTGTTTGTGACTAAACACATTTGTAAATCTTTTTTTATTTGCAAATCTCATTTATTTATTTGTGAATTTTATATATTTTTTTTTTGGTGAAACTTTTAACATTTATTTGTCAATCTCAATCTATTTATTTTGGAAAATGCAACAATTCTAACACCATAGAAAATGGGGTGTTCTTGGCTGCAGTATCAAGCCTCTCTCTCTCTCTCTCTCTCTCTCTCTCTCTCTCTCTCTCTCTCTCTCTCTCTCTCTCTCTCGCAAATGAGCCCCGCCTCCACTCACTCAATCAGCTCAGAGATCCACTGGTTGGCGATCACACGTTGATCTGATTGGTTACAAGGTCGTTTGTGACGTGAGAAACGCCAGCGATTTCAAAGCGTGTTTTTGAGACTGTCTTTGGTTCACTGCAGTTTTAAGGAGGAAATACTCAGCAATGGTGTTGACTTATTAATATGCTTTAAGACAAATCATGTGTAAATTCATAACACCACATAGACATAAAAATGAAGAAAGCGCGGTCGGAAGAGTGCAGAGACGGCTCTGTGTGAGTGGTATTTATCGACAGGAACGTTAAATACAAGTACAACTCTAAGGGTCGCTGTTTGAGAAAAACAGAAACTGCATAGTGTGTCTTTAAAAATATTAAACTGAAAATGTTTATGCATTGAAGAACATCACACACCCTAGTAATGATTTATAGATTCTCAGGAACTAACACTGTTAATCAGTATATTAAAACGGTTTGGCTAGCTTTGTGTCAGTATCATGACTGTTCCTCTAGAAGCTCAGCGTGTTAAAGCATGAACTTCAGCAATACTGGTGTGACATTTCAAGCGTAATAATCACAGGATATTTTACCCCGGTAATGTAGAAGTCTCACATCTCATTCTTAGTTTGACATTTCTGGAGCCGCTGTATCATTACCTCGCGCTGCCTTCTCTCTCTCTCTCTCTCTCTCTCTCTCTCTCTCTCTCTCTCTCTCTCTCTCTCTCTCTCTCTCTCTCTCCCCCCCCAATCAGGAGCGAGTCTTCCTCACCATCTCCAACTATGTTTTCACTGCCATCTTTGTGGCCGAGATGACAGTCAAGGTAACGTCTCACCTGAGCACGTTGTGTGTGTGTGTCTGGGGTATCCTGAACACTTCTGTGCAGCCTGTATCAGTGGCTGTGCTCATACAGACAACAACGGGCAGTTAATCATAATAAATATAGTGCAAAAAACAAACAAAATAACATTAAAAGAATGTAATCAGTGTGATTATTCCTCTGGCTGCTCTTCATTAATCTCAGGACTGGGAACACTGGTTTAATGTTACACATTAAAATGAAAGATGACATACATGATAGGGTATAGTGTAAGTATAAATAAACAGTGGTTCTGTCAATCGATTGTATTAATTTGCTTTTGTGTAATAATCGCACTAACATTAAAGTTCAAAAGTAATTTCACAGTTAATCTACAAATTAATGTAGAAAAAACATTTAAAAAAACAGCATAAAAACTGTATATTTAAAATATTTGATCAGAAATTAATTAAAGTTAGCAATCACTTCACAGTCTTCACAGCATAAATTATAAATTAAATATACAGTAGTTAACATTTGAAGTGGATCAAAAAAAGTTCATCAAAGTTTTCCTAAGACAAGAAAGGGTATTGTTCAAAATTCATGTATAACTTTGATGAAAGGCTTTGATCCATTTCAAATGTTGGCTACTGTAGATGAATCCTTATTAAAGCTACAAAAGTAATTCAGATTTTGTCTTTTTCTTTTGTTCTTTGATTGACATTAATGACAGACAGCAGCAGGTTTATTAGGCACTGTCACTTTAAGATCTGACTATTCCACTTCATTAGAGCGTCTGCCGCTCACACTGATTACTCGGCTCATTCAGATCATGTGCCATCAGCCTCGTTAGCCAATGAGAAAGCTGGAGATGCAGTGCATGCTGGGTAAACACTGGAGTGAAGAGTTTTACAAGACACTTCACCAGTGTGTATCAGAAGAGCGTGTGTGTCAGAAGAGCGTGTGTGTCAGAAGAGCGTGTGTGTCAGAAGAGCGTGTGTGTCAGAAGAGCGTGTGTGTCAGAAGAGCGTGTGTGTCAGAAGAGT
>FLSR01000173.1:0-10073 GCA_900092035.1 Leuciscus waleckii
ATAATATCACTTTACTGATATTAATAATATGACAATATCTGCAGTCAATATTGATTAAATGGGAGGGGAAAATCCTGCCCATACCGCAGATGAAAAATATTGTAAAAGCACTTATGTTCATCTACTGAAGTGGTATTCTGGAACTGTGAATAAATTGAATAAAACAGCAAAATAACAACAACAACAATAAAATCTTCATTAAACAAAAAAGAGATTACCTTAGATAATACCTTAGATAAAGTTTGATTAATATGTAGGCTACATACAGTAGCCTACCGGTAAAAAGTCTGAACCCATTACTATTTTTTATGTTTTTTAAAGAAGTTTCTTATATGCTCTACAAGCCGGCATTTATTTGATCAAAAATACAGAAAAAACTGGAATATTCAGCAATGATGTGTTAAATATATAAAAAGTGATAGTGAAGACTTTTTTTTAATAATCAAAAAATCCTGAAAAAAAGTATCACAGGTTATAAAATAAATATTAAGCACCATTTCTAACATTTGATAATAAATCAGAATATTATAAAGTTTTCTGAAGGATCATGTGACACTAAATTCAGCTTTGCATCACATAAATATATTTTAAACTATAGTAAAATAGAAAACCATTATTTAAATTTTTTATAATATTTCACTATATTATTGGAGACAATCCAACCGTCTCCATTGACTTTGCATTGCGAGAGGCTGCCTCCTTGTCATTTATGACTTATAACAAAAGACAGAAAAATGCCTAAAAGCTGCTGTGTGACAAGGTGTACAGCAAACAAGCTAAAAAACCCAGAATTTTTTTTTTATAAGCTTCCGAACCGTAAAAGCCAGCCTTAAGTGGATACAGACAATAAGACGTGAAGCATCAGCAGGAAGAATGGTCTACATGTGCAGTAAACATTTTTGTCACTGGTAAGTCAAATATCCAAATGTCAGTTTTATATATTATATTTATGTAAGATAAGCTGTAGCATTTTGACAGTATGCAACTTTTAGAATGTTGATAAAGCAGAAAGCTTGCAGTACAGTTATGTTTGCGAGTGCCTTAGCTATTATTATATGATGGTGGTGAAATAAGCAATCGACATGGTTAAAATTATGAATGTTTTTTGTTGTTGTTGTTGTTGTTGTTGTTTTTTACAATATCATGTCGCGTTCCAGTGGTCGTAGTTCTCAGAGTAGTTCGATAACTAATTGTGCTCTGTCTCAATTGATCCACTTTTACGTCCTGAAACAACCGTCGACAGCTTATAAAAATTTATTTCTGGGTTACTTAGCTTGTTTGCTGTACACCTTGTCACATAGCAGCTTTTAGACATTGTTTTATTTGTTGTTATAAGTCATAAATGACAAGGAGGCAGCCTCTCGCAATGCAAAGTCAATGGAGACGGTTGGATTGTCTCCAATAATATAGTGAAATATAATTAAAATTTAAAATAATGGTTTTCTATTTTACTGAAAATGAAAATGTCTCTGCAATATTTGCCAAATAATACACAGATGTTTCATTTATTTCACTTCAGCTGTGGTAAAGTATGCAAACACCACGTGAGCTGTCACTACGGGAACCAGAGAGTGTCCGACTTCACGTCTCCGTTTGCAGCTCCTCCCCTTGGGGTTGACAGCTTATAAAACTGTATTTCTGGGTTATTTAGCTTGTTTGCTGTACACCTTGTCACATAGCAGCTTTTAGACATTGTTTTATTTGTTGTTATAAGTCATAAATGACAAGGAGGCAGCCTCTCGCAATGCAAAGTCAATGGAGACGGTTGGATTGTCTCCAATAATATAGTGAAATGTTATTAAAATTTAAAATAATGGTTTTCTATTTTACTGAAAATGAAAATGTCTCAGCAATATTTGCCAAAAATACAAGATGTTTCATTTATTTCACTTCAGCTGTGGTAAAGTATGCAAACACCATGTGAGCGGTCACTACGGGAATCAGAGAGTGTCCGACTTCACGTCTCCGTTTGCAGCTCCTCCCCGCCTGCACACGGATATTCTCGCCGATCGGTTACATGCAGCCGATGTCTAACACACCTTTCTGTCTCTATACCTAAACCTACCCATCTCCACCCCCTGATCCCTAAACCCACCCCTAAACCTACCATTCTCCACCCCTTAGATCTTGATCCAACTCCGCCCCCTGGATCTTGTGTAGGCCTACTGCATTTTTTTTTTAAACATGACTTTTATTTGTTTATATTTTAATGTTTGTAGGCCTCATGACTTTTATTTCTTTATATTTTAATGTTTGTAGGCCTATATATGATTTACATAAATTATTGTAAATAATTAATATTTTTAATCTTGAATGATTGGTTTAATAGCACTTGAATGAATCATAGCATTGTCAAATAATGTAACGCTAGCCAAAGGATGCCAGGACAAAACAGATGCTGCATTAAATGCGTTAAATATTTGTAACGAGTTCAACTGAACCAATAAATCCCATACTTTAAAGTGTTGCAGTCAATTTTTTCATAGGAATCTGCAGTTGAGCTCAGAGGGAGTCGACAGTGTTTAATCACACAATCTCTGATCAGCTTCTGTTATTATCTGTTTAAATGAGGATTTTATATAAAATATGTAAAATGGGTTTGAGTAAAACACAAATAGTTTCTTTTCAGATCGAGAGTCAAGAAAGGGCTTATGCAATTGCATTCGTGATCATAGTTCTCTCATGTTGTGGCGTTTGTTGTTTTCATCTAGAACTTTAATCAACTGTTGGTTTGTGTTTCAGGTGTTTCTGCTGCTCAACGAGATGAAGTGAAGAGAAAGTCAGTGAAGGAGGGAGAATCTGTAACTTTTGATCCTGGTGTAATAAAAAACACACATCATGTGATGAAGTGGTATTTTAATGAAACTCTCATCGTGAAACACTGGAGATCAGAGTAAGATCTGTACAGATGTTCAGTGTAAAGAGAGATTCAGAGACAGACTGAAGCTGGATCATCAGACTGGATCTCTGATCATCACAAACACCAGAAACACAGACTCTGGAGAATATAAACTACAGATCATCATCAACAACAGCAGCGTCAGCATCACTAGAGTGAAGATATTCAGTGTTTCTGTCATTGGTGAGTGTATAATTCAGCCATTAGATGCATTTTCTTTTGAGGAATTAAAACAAAAATTCAGTATTTTTAAATCAACTCAATAACTGATGGGTATGGACAGTTTGAAAAAGCGAACTTTGACTCAATGACATTTTGACTAAAGTTATTAACTTGAAAAATTCAGTTTTCCTGTGAATATTGTTTTCTGTTGAGTGTCTTTGTGATTTTAACTGCTTGTGTCATTTATAAGTTAAATCAATATCATACAACTGATGACCAGAAAGATGTATAAGGTGGAAAGGTGTAAATATGAGTCAAAGATATTGTTAAACACTTGGGTGTATTATCAGTCAACCTGTATGTAATAGCGACTGGGTGTCTTCATCTATTCCAGATTCAGGTCTGTCTCCAGGAGCTGTAGCAGGAATAGTTGTTGTTGTTCTGCTGTTTTTTGCAGCTGCTGCTGTGATTTACTATCGCCACAAGATCTACACACCAGTACAACAGAACGTAATTATTACAAATAGCTGATTTAACAAGAAATAGGAATTTAATTCTGTATGCAAACATAAATGTGTGATGAATTCTGTGAATGAATAGTATTTTTTTTTGTCCTTCATTTTTAATAAAAGCGTCATTTTTTAAAAAACGCCTCGGGTTCGTTTTTCTGGTTTGACGCGCCGCGTCAAAAACTATCCAACCAATGAGATTGGCGCTTTTGTTCACGTGTCTGGAGCTTCAGAAGTTACAGTAAAACACAACTTGGGGGCGCTCAAACACAAAACGGTCTTATACGTAACGGCGAAGAAGATATACGCCAAGTAGCGTCTACACTGCGGGAAGAAATAAGATGAGGAAGATGCAAGGCAAGATGAATGTAGAGCTGCTGGTCTCGTTGGTGTTGGAACATAAAGAACTATATGACAAACATGACAGCGACTACAAACATCTTGATAAAAGAGAACTGTTATGGAGTGGTATTGCAGAGCAAATGGGCCTTGATGGTGAGTTTCATTTCACTTAATTTCTGTTTTACATTAAGCGCCATCTAATGTCAGGGAATGAATTTGCATGTTCACTCGGCTCATCGTCAGCGAAAATCGCTTGGGTGTGAACAGAAAAAACGCGTTGAAAAACGCTGGCGAATAACGTGCGCCGATATTCGTCCCGGTGTGTACGGCCCTTAAGGCCGATTATAAATGTAATTTGATACTTACATCAGTCAGGGACAGTTGAGTTGCGTTCAGTCGGTGTTCACAGTTGATGTTTAAAATCTGCTCCAGTCATTGGAAACAGTCTGTAAGTGTGTTCAGTTCAGTCTTAGAATGTTTCAGCTAGTCATTCAGTGTGTCCCCAGCTTTAGAAAACGCCAATACAACAGTTTAAGCATTTTAGATGTGATATTGTAATCATAATACTTCAATTTTGTAATACTGAAGTACAGGATATGACAGTTTGATGCAGTTTAAAGACAGAGTTTAATATTTAGGAACTGAAAACCTCTGAACATAAAACACAATTCTAATGTTTGTGTATCTGAAACATCAATCCCCCTCATTACTTTAACCTTCTGTGAATCTGTGTTTTCTTACAGAGGTGATGCTGATAACCCACCACATGATCCGAATGACATTCCTTTGGAGGAAAATCCTTAAATCAGACTCAGGCCCAATAAAACAATGTAACTAGGGATGTCCCGATCCGATCCACGTCATCGGTATCGTGCCGATACTGGCCAAGAACGCTTAGATCGCTTAGAAAAAAAATATGATCCGATACCTATTATCAAGTCAAGTCAAGTCAAGTTTATTTGTACCGCGGGCTATCTGTGAGCAGCCCACACTAGCGGGCTGCCCACATTAAGCCCATGATGGCCCATTGTGGGCCAGCCCGTTCGGGCCCAGAGCAGATTTTGTACCTTTGGGCCCATGCAGGTTTTGTTTAGGTAGCCCACTTTCATTAAGTTTTGGCTGCTTTTTAAAATTGAATGTGAAATTCAATAAGACCTAACATTTATAACTCTGCTCAGAAGGAATAAAAAGAAAAAATCCATTATTGTGTCTACAAGACAACGCATGATCCCTTTAAAAACTCTAAGAACAAATCTATTATTTTTACTGGATATGATGATTTTAATGTAATCCAAAATTAACAGTGTACCATGCAATTGGTGGTAAAAAATCTGGCTGCCTCGTAATTTTAAAAAAATCTACCAACCTAGTTCATTTTGAATCCTGCATATAAAACAATAGGCTTTTAATTTATTTGAGAAGGTCAAAATGTAAAGTTATTGATGGTACAGAGATATGAAAAAGTTATAACTAGTTATTATGATATCCATCACTCTGGCAGAGTTAGTTGAGTTTAAATTAAATTGTAATCTTCTCTCTTCTTTGTGTCTGTTTTTATACAATTCCCCATAGATGTATAGGCCTAATGCCATTTATATCATTCTAATATAGCTAAACATTTTCAACAATAAAAAATACATTAAATTGAAAGAAAAGACATGTTCACATGACTAATTACACCTCAGTCAAGTCAAATAAATGTTTATTCATATAGTTGCTTTTCACACCATTGTCTACAACATCGGTTCCCAACAGGGGGGTCGCGGCCCACAAGGGGGCCTAAGCGAGCTCTGTGGGGGGTCGCGTCATATATTGAAAAGTTTTGAGCAATTTGCATTAAATAAAAGTCCTTAACTTTTTCTGTTCAAAATGTATATAATGAGCGAGTTAATCATGAATCCATTTTCCAAACCGTGTTTTTGTCTTATCCTGAATCACTATGGTACACCTATAATAAGTGATTACATTGGGACTATTTTACCCTGGTTCGGATCGCTGCCGCTGCGGAGTAGCCCAGTACCTGCGTGACTCGTCATAGACGCACACAGAGAGAGAAGTAGTTCCGGCTACAATGTTCTTCCGAAAGACGCATTATTCTGTTAATAAACGCAAGTTTATTATCGCTCGCTATAGCGCCAAAAGCGTCAAAAATAAAGCCTCACATTGATAAAGCCTCACAAATAACATGCAAGTATTGAGGTCCCAGACAGCAGTAATCAACATATTTTGTCATCCTTGCTGCAAGCTTACAAGAGCGAAAATATCATTAAATGTGAAGGGGGGCCCTAAAATATTTTCTTGGGAAAAAGGGGGTCTCAGACAAAAAAAGGTTGGGAACCACTGGTCTACAACACTCAAAACAACATTGGAGATCATATTAACATATTAACATGCCTAAGACTTTTGCACAGTATTGTACATAAATGTCTTTATTCATTAGAACGTTGATCTATCTCTATTTCATTTGCATAAAAATATAACTGTTTTCATGAATATTACCTGACATCGTCCCCAACAGTTTGTGAATTTGTTGGACATTGGGATGTTTTAACAGTCAAAACTTTATTACTTTTTACTTTTTCTTCTATTTATCGGATACCAGACACAGGTTTTTTATTCTTGTCATCTTAATTTATTAAATCTCTTAGGGTATAAAAAGGATGTGCACATATTTTATTACAATTTTATTTTATTTTATTTTATTTTATTACGAGTGTGAGAATTAAACAAATAATAATAATACATAGGTTATTTAGGCTTTTCAAAACACTTTGCCCTCGTTGTTTAAATAAAGTTTAAATACGCTATCTACTGATTTAAAATCACAGAATAATTTTCTAATGAAATATCTATTTAAGTATCTATTTTTCTATCCTTAACTTGGCATTACAGTTTAAATTACATTAAATAAAAGATTAATACATGCGTGTTAAAAGTATCCAATTCCGCGCATGCGTCGAACGTATTTGATTAATCAACGTCATCGCGCTACAGGCTGCAGTCGTCACTTGCCGCCTTCCTAACGGTTGTTTGCCTTCACAGTGGAATACTCCTGACTCTGATGTGAGTTTTAACTGTAAATTATCTTTAACAGTAATATTTGCCATAGTGTGTGTGTTCTACTATTATTGTATTTCAGTACCTATTTTTTTTAATCCAGACAATATGTTTTTGTCGAACGACAACGGAGTAACGTTAGTTAGCTTATATAGGATAAATATGGTCCTTTTCACCCCGTTTACCATATGTTACCACGTCAGATTGTCACAGTAAACTGCTAAAGTCTAAGGAAAAAAGTTCTTAAGTTATAACTATGTTCGTCTAACGGCTGTGGTCTGAGCACACGATTTTTGATTGTGCACGATTAAAATGGCTCCACGATCTGCTTTTGAAGAAATATCGTAGTATCCTGCTACAGTGCATTCAGTAGTTGGTTATGTGTTGGTTATGTGATAGCAGCTGGGTCATTCCTACTATTCGGTGCCATTTCAGCTTGGTAAATTTCTATCAAAAAAGTTAAAATTTCCACGATTTAATCATTGTATCTGAAGAATGGCTTTTTACACTACAAGAAAAATATATTGGTCCAGCTCAGGAAATGACTCTTTATTAATTTTGACCAAATTCTTAACACATGCAAAGGCCAAATGTCCACCCTGTTACCAGACATTCTCATATCAATTAACAAATGTTTTGAATACACAGTTATTGAAATATTTACATTTTCTAAGAGCTAAAATGTCCCTCACTTCACCCTGCAAATGTATTTTAACAAAGTGTTCATCAACAAGCATTATCTTGAAAAAAGTTGTTGTATTTTAAGGCTCAGTGGTAATTTCAACACATTTCTTTTAGAATAAAAAGACATTTCAATGGAATTTTGTCCCATTTTTAAATCATTTCATTTTGCCATGTCGTTCCCTAAAATTAACCACAAAGATATGCATAACATTTGTTGAACTTATTTTATTAACTTAAAAAAACACAGAGGTAACAGGGTGGACAGAGGGGTAACAGGGTGGACATCACACCACTGAACAAAGATAAATGTCATCAACTCATTTACCCTGGCACCCCCTGAAGAAAGACACATGTCCACATCAACAATCAAACTTACATTTTTTTTCTGATAACAGTAACAGCAACAGTAAACTACTGAACAAACCAGCATCCCAGGTGTTTTCCTATGAAATCCCACACTTTCTTCTCTAGCTGGACGGACCTCTTGTTTAATGCTTGTGGCTCAATCATCAGGCACACAATCTGCTCATCCCTGTACCAGCTAATGTCCTCTCGTGGACTCGGCCAGAAGAACTTGTTGGTCCCATTCTTGTGCATGCATTTTACACTTACATCATCTTCCACCTCCTGGATGATTCCTGGGTAGGGTTCACCATCATAATTGACAACGCACCACTGCCCAATGTTTTCTTTTGTGATGACCTCAGGGCGTGATGGTTCTTCAAAGCAGTGTGGGCTTTCTTCTTCTCCCAGGCTAACCTCCTTCAGCCCATAGCTAACACTTTCCTTTTTCTTCCTTCCTCTCTGTCCTTTCTCCACCTTTCCTTCTCTTTATTGAGGTATATCTGCCTTTTTTCAGAGTCTGCATCACGACGTGCTCTGTAGCGTCGCTGCTTTTCTGCAGCAGACAACGGTGCCATTTCCTGACAAATACATCCATACCATTTAAGCTACTCTTTCTTGAAGTATATAACAAATAAATGTGTAATTCATTAATTAACACTTATTTATTTAGCATTTACACCCACTGTTACAATATGTCCACCCTGTTACAGTGCAAAACAGTAACAGGGTGGACAGTAACAGGGGGGACATTTTATGCTAAAGTTAGCCATTGCTACTCATGTGATGAAAAACAAGCTAGTGTGCAGTGATCACTGAGGAAGATTTTTAACCTATTTATTAACCATATTTTCAAAATTACAAACAATTATCAGTTTCCACTATAAATAGGCATAACAGGGTGGACATGTTATGCTTTACCACATCAATTAATCATTCTAAAACATTGAAGAAATTGTGAATTAAGGAGTGATACTTACTCTGCTTCTTGAAGAGAATTTGCCGCCAAAAAGTATTCAAATTCCTGAGAGTCATGTGATTAGAGGAACTGTCAAGAGGCGTGTTCAGAGGAATTTTCCATCAGAGTAACAGGGGGGACATTCAATTCAGGGACACAACATATTTTAAAGACTTTAAGCATTAGAAATGTATTACTAACAAAAAATATATTTTGGTGAGGAATATTATAAATAAGAATATACAACAATATATAAAAAAAATGAGTTTATTTGATTTTTATTACTTATATTTGTGGCTGAAGTTATGCAAGCTTACTTGGGGACATGGCAGTTTAGCCTACTTGCACTAAAATCAGAGTAATTATTTTTTAATTAATTAATCCTGGGTACATATTATTGTGTTCTATGGTAAAGGGGGGTTAACTATTTAAGATGATCATTTAAAAACAAGTATTAGCCCATTTTTACTCAAAATATACCACATTATGTCATGAGGACTCAAATGGCACCGAATGCTAAGAATGACCCACGCCGCATTTGCGTGATTGAAGAGTGCACGCCGCGAGCAAACGGCTGGCACGACGTAAGTAAGTTTGTTTTTCTGAGTTTTACTGACATATAGCCTGACAACATCTGGTGTGACTGAAGACTGTGCGGCGGTGCTGACTGCATTATTTTTTTGAAACCGGTGCGGCGCGCGCACCCCCGAAGTTCATCCGTGAGAATCTTGAAACCGGTGCTTGAACTTAAACTCAGGTGACTCATTAACACTCGGGGCTGAAGCCCCGGATGCCCATGTCTAACGACGCGCCTGGCGGATGTGCTGTTAAGTGGACTTGTAAAACTCTGAAGATTAATAATCCCCTAAAATCGCCAAAGGTTTTGACATGTTGACTATATCCAAGTGTTCTTATTACTGTATAGATTTCATACTACTCCATTGCTATGGAAATAAGCCCGTTGTTCAAATGAACCATGCCCTCGGGCGCTTGAGTAAATAAATAAATGAAATATGTGCAGGCAGCCGTTTTGTGCAGTGAACTTTCTTTTAACAAACCTGTTGTACTGATGTGATGACCAGTTATAGTTTTAGTGCTAGTAAGCCTATTTAGAGGTGCA
>FLSR01000173.1:11127-24561 GCA_900092035.1 Leuciscus waleckii
TTCCACCAGCGAGCCACCTTCCACCAGCGAGTCGCCTTCCACCAGCGAGTCGCCTTCCACCAGCGAGTCGCCTTCCACCAGCGAGTCGCCTTCCACCAGCGAGTCGCCTTCCACCAGCGAGTCGCCTTCCACCAGCGAGTCGCCTTCCACCAGCGAGTCGCCTTCCACCAGCGAGTCGCCTTCCACCAGCGAGTCGCCTTCCACCAGCGAGTCGCCTTCCACCAGCAAGTCACTTTCAACCAGCGAGCCACCTTCAACCAGTGAGTCAACTTTCACCAGCGAGCCGCCTTCCACCAGCGAGTCGCCTTCCACCAGCAAGTCACTTTCAACCAGCGAGCCACCTTCAACCAGTGAGTCAACTTTCACCTGAGAGCCACCTTCCACCTGCAAGCCGTCCATCACTTGCAGCCTTCCCCCTTCCTGTGAGGCACTCTGTATTAGCAGGTATGTTTAGTAGACTGTAAAAAGGCTTACTCCTCTCTAGCCTTGGAAGCAAAAGTATTTTTTTACTCTTTGTGGCTACATCTTGTAATGATGGTTATTCATTGAGAATTGGTTCTTGAAAGAAAAACCCAATGTTAGTATCCATTTCTTTCTTATTAGGCTAGGCCTTGCATTACCTAATAATATTAGGATTTTGTCTGTAATGTATTGTCTGTGGATTTTATTGTTTCATTAGTAGAGATGCACAGATTACAACTTTCTAGGCCGATTTTGATTTCCGGGTTTTCATTCAGTTTGACCTGCCGATACCAATTTTAGCCGATTCTGATTTCATTTTTTCTAACCAATTTACAGCACACACAAATATTTATTTTCTATCTTTTCTTTGATAGAACATTTTGCATAGAACATAGAACATTTTTTGAACAAATAATCGCTATAATGCGTACTTTTTCCCAAACTGAATGATTAAAAATGCGTAAATCTTCTATAAATATTTTTTATTATTCATTTTATTTTCTGACATACTCCAGTTTTTGTTAAAATACACTACACATGTTTATTATCACTTTATAATTTGTGTATTTTCCTTCCTGTTAGACTGCGTATCTAGGAACCATCGGTGGGTGTAATGTCCAAGTTGCAGCTAGGAGAATACTGACAACATTGATTGGCCATTCTTTAGCCACTCAATTGAACTGGAATGGCTCAAACGAAAAGAGACCATTTCAGAACCTGAGGCTAAGGAGGGTTGTAACAGGTAAGCTAGCATGTGGTATTGAATGGCATATATTATTAACTTCCCACACACGGTGTTGTTTCATGCCTATTTGCTTTTCAGAGGCTGTAAGAAAAGGTCCCTTTCAGCCAAGTCCTCCTGATTCTGAAATTGAGAGTGAAATAAAGGTGTGGCTGCGGAATTCAAGAGACAGCGGGTGGACGAAAGGAGCGCTACCACCATCTGCTGACTGGTCAAGAGACCTCGGGGGAAGAGTGACCTTTGCTGAAAATGTTTAAAGTCCGCGTGAACCGGAAGTTGCAAACGACTTTTCTCCAGTGCTGTGACGTATTTCCCAGTGAAACGGAATATTGAACAGAGGGCAGGGTTTTACTCTAGCGCTCCTCCTCTCCATCTCTCGCTCATTACAGACTAACGGTTTGAGGGGAGTGGTTAAGCGTTTCCCAAACCAAGCCGTCAAACCTACGTCATCAGAGAAGGGACGCCATTCCAGACCAGAAGTAACTTTTCAGACTTTTATTAAAGATTACGACGGCAAACAATTTTTTTCTGTGTTTTAACTTGCACGGATTAATTGTTCACCATAAGACTAGTAATATGCGCTAACAAAGTAAATAGGGTCAATTTCGATTTCAGTTGGACTTTAATGTGCTAATTATTCATTGGCAAAGCTCAAAGTAATAATTTGGTATTTTTTATTTGTATGTTTATTTGAATTAATTTGATATTTGTATAGAGAATTTTTAGTCCCTTTCAGAGTGTTAAATTAGCTTTATTAAAGGATTAGTTCACCTCAAAATGAACATTTCCTATAATTCTCTCACCCCAATGCCATCCAAGATGTTCATGTCTTTCTTTCTTCAGTGGAAAAGAAATTAAGTTTAATTTTGAGGAAAACATTTCAGGATTTTTCTCCACACAATTGGCTTCAATGGCAACCAGAATGTTGAAGTTCAAATCAATGCCGCTTCAAAGGCCTCTGCACGATCCCAGCTGAGAAATGGGGTCTTATCTGGTGAAACGGTCAGTCATTTTAAAAAAAAATTAAAATAATATATATATATATATATACTTTTTAACCACAATTGTTCGTCTTGTGCTGGTCTTCGATGCACCACGTATTACGTCATCACGTTGAAAAGGTCAAGCTGTGAAAATTGTGTCATGGGCGGGGCCACGTTCCTATTGGCCAGTCAGGTGAGCATCGTCTGGTCTTGGGAGTCGAACTGAATCATTACACCATTGTTCGGTTCACCGGCATAGATGCCGCCTCTGCCTTAGTTGAGCACGGACACTCCAATGTTTGGGTAATCAGGGGCATAGGAGGGAATATATATATTTAAAAAGCACTTAAATGCTCAAAATATGTTAAGTGAGGGCTGCCCGTGCAGGGCCAGCGCTAAGGGGCCAACGTTTTGCCAATGAGCAAATTCTCATGGGCCCTGCGCTGGCAGCCCGCTGGGGGCCCTTAGGCTAGCCCTAAGTGGGCCCGTAAAGGGCCAGTGCAGGCTTGTTTGCAGGGTTCCCAACACTGTATTTAACACACCACACATTTACGTTTCCTTGCATTTGTACATGGATACCTGTACATTCCATATATTGTCTATTTTTTTTATATTGTTTTTATTATATTTTATTCAATTTTTTTGTATATTGTGTATTTTACTAATTATATTTTACTAATTACTAATTATATATTTTTATTATCTGTGTCCTGTCACTGTTAGTCTGTTTGTACTGTGGAAGCTTCTGACACCAAAACAAATTCCTTGTATGTGCAAACATACCTGACCATAAAGCTCTTTCTGATTCTGATTCTGACCACAAACTGTACAAGACTTGTATCAAAATGACTGATAAATATATTTAAAGAGCTTTTTTGTAGATAATATGTGTGCAAACCACTGAAGCGAGAGACTGATGATGTGTGACATTGATCATGTGATCATGAACCTTGTGTAGAAGCTGCTGCTGTAGTTCGGCTTGATGTCTTCTCAGAGTTTGAGATTCTGACTGGAGTCAGTGTTGTTGAAGCGACTGTTAATTTAACAGATGAATGTTCAGACGCATCAGGACATTAACATCATATTTTCATATTGATCACGTGTTGAAGCGACTGTTAATTTAACAGTTTTTTTTTTACGTTTTTTTTTTTACCTGTAATGTTGTAGTAATCATGACGACCTTGATTAGCTTGTTTAGGTGTGTATGATTACGGTTGGAGCTAAACTCTGCAGGAAAGTGGATCTCGCGGTTCAAAGTCACGCCACATGGGTATGGAGCTAGAATTGTGTCTTTATTACATGCGATAAAATAAATGATCTGAGAGAAAAAAAAAGTTTGAGAGAAAAAGTTATCACACTGATAGCAAAAAAGCATTTCATGAGAGAAAAAAATATATTTGAGAGAAAAAGTTTTCATACCAATAGCAAAAAATAATAAAAAGTTTTGAGAGAAAGTATTTTCTAATAGAACATAAAAAATATAAATGTAAAAAAAAATTAATTATTTCTGAGAAAAAAAAATATCTCTCAAAATACTTTGAAAAAACTCTCAAATATATATTTTTTACTATCAGTGTGAAAACATTTTCTCAAAAAAAAAAGAAGTGTTTCTCTCAAAACGCTTTTCTTTGCTCTCGATGCAGTTTCTTGCTCTCATGTCAGGATTTTGCTTTTGCTGTGAAAATTGTGTCATGGGCGGGGCCACGTTCCTATTGGCCAGTCTTTAAATTTAATTTTAAACTTCTCTCTTCTTTTTGTCTGTTTTTATACAATTTCCCATAGACGTATAGGCCTAATGCCATTTATATCATTCTAATATAGCTAAAAAATTTCAACAATAAAAATTACATTAAATTGAAAGAAAACACAGGTTCACATGACTAATAACGCCTCAGTCAAGTAAAATAAATGTTTATTCATTATAGTTGCTTTTCACACCATTGTCTACAACACTCAAAACAACATTGGAGATCATAAGTTTAACTTTAGGGGGGATATTAACATGCCTAAGACTTGTGTGTACCTACAGTCCCTTGCCTGGGAATTGACCCATTGTGCTGATCAACTAGTGGCGCTGTTCTAACAAATGTAGGTTCTCAACAAAGTGTCGCAAAGAAATTTCAAAGAAATTGCTTTTGAGAAATAGTCACCAGGGGGGTCTGAAGTAAGAGAACCTGCTGTCCCCAAACTGGCAACAGTGCAACTGCACCTGAATTTCTGCCATAACTAGAACTGTACTTTTCACTGACTGGAAGTTTTAAAAAATGTTTTGTCCTGAACCTAATTTTTTACCAATGCAAATCACTTTTTAATTCGTGTTTTTTCCTTCCTGTTAGACTGACTATCTAGGAACCATTGGTGGGTGTAATGTCCAAATTGCAACTAGGAGAATACTGACAACATTGATTGGCCATTCTTTAGCCACTCAATTGAACTGCAATGGCTCAAACCAAAAGAGACCTTTTCAGAACCTGAGGCTAAGGAGGGTTGTAACAGGTAATTAATTACTTCCCACACACAGTGTTGTATCATGCCTATTTGCTTTTCAGAGGCTGTAAGAAAATGTTCCTTTCAGCCAAGTCCTCCTGATTCTGAAATTGAGAGTGAGATAAAGGTGTGGCTGCGGAATTCAAGAGACAGAACGGGTGGACGAAAGGAGCGCTACCACCATCTGCTGACTAGTCAAGAGACCTCGGGGGAAGAGTGAGCTTTGCCAATGAATAATTAGCACACCAAACATATTTAGCAAAGGTCAAAGTAATAATTTGGTCTTTTTAATTTTTATGTTTATTTGAATTATTTTTATATTTGTATAGAGAATTTTTAGTCCCTTTCAGAGTCTTAAATTAGCTTTATTAACCTGTATTAACCTGAATTGAATGTTTTATATTTTGTAATTAATAAATACATTAATTTGAAAACCCTTTGACTACTGTACATTATTGACAATAAAGACATTAGGCCTCGGCACTCACGCTCTCGGCTTCGTTGCACTCGTTCACTGCAGCCTCGGCACTCACGCTCTCGGCTTCGTTGCACTCGTTCACTGCAGCCTCGGCACTCACGCTCTCGGCTTCGTTGCACTCGTTCACTGCAGCCTCGGCACTCACGCTCTCGGCTTCGTTGCACTCGTTCACTGCAGCCTCGGCACTCACGCTCTCGGCTTCGTTGCACTCGTTCACTGCAGCCTCGGCACTCACGCTCTCGGCTTCGTTGCACTCGTTCACTGCAGCCTCGGCACTCACGCTCTCGGCTTCGTTGCACTCGTTCACTGCAGCCTCGGCACTCACGCTCTCGGCTTCGTTGCACTCGTTCACTGCAGCCTCGGCACTCACGCTCTCGGCTTCGTTGCACTCGTTCACTGCAGCCTCGGCACTCACGCTCTCGGCTTCGTTGCACTCGTTCACTGCAGCCTCGGCACTCACGCTCTCGGCTTCGTTGCACTCGTTCACTGCAGCCTCGGCACTCACGCTCTCGGCTTCGTTGCACTCGTTCACTGCAGCCTCGGCACTCACGCTCTCGGCTTCGTTGCACTCGTTCACTGCAGCCTCGGCACTCACGCTCTCGGCTTCGTTGCACTCGTTCACTGCAGCCTCGGCACTCACGCTCTCGGCTTCGTTGCACTCGTTCACTGCAGCCTCGGCACTCACGCTCTCGGCTTCGTTGCACTCGTTCACTGCAGCCTCGGCACTCACGCTCTCGGCTTCGTTGCACTCGTTCACTGCAGCCTCGGCACTCACGCTCTCGGCTTCGTTGCACTCGTTCACTGCAGCCTCGGCACTCACGCTCTCGGCTTCGTTGCACTCGTTCACTGCAGCCTCGGCACTCACGCTCTCGGCTTCGTTGCACTCGTTCACTGCAGCCTCGGCACTCACGCTCTCGGCTTCGTTGCACTCGTTCACTGCAGCCTCGGCACTCACGCTCTCGGCTTCGTTGCACTCGTTCACTGCAGCCTCGGCACTCACGCTCTCGGCTTCGTTGCACTCGTTCACTGCAGCCTCGGCACTCACGCTCTCGGCTTCGTTGCACTCGTTCACTGCAGCCTCGGCACTCACGCTCTCGGCTTCGTTGCACTCGTTCACTGCTGCCTCGGCACTCACGCTCTCCTCTACAGCCCCCCCCGAAAAATTATTTAAAGCCAGATCTTGGTTCGAGAGGACAGTTGCACTCTCTGGGTTAGGGTAAGCCACAGCCTCACCCACGGTGAAACTAGAACCACTTAAAAACAAAATAAAGTCCATTTGCTGGCATAGCGTAGAGGGGTGCTCAAACGAAGGCATTAACTCAGCGAATTCATCGTCCAATCCATATTGAAAGCACCACTTTAAATAAGTCTCATCCCATGGTACATGATCTGTGAAACAGAGAAAATCCTTGACATAATTTTCAATAGAACGACCTGCTTGACGAAGACTCATGAGCCGATCTGCTAGATCCATTTTGGACGGATTATTCTGTAACGTGCTCCAAGAACCAAGTTAGAGTCAGGATCGAAATGCAGATAAAATGATGTTTAATGGCTCAAAACAGCAATTCATGACT
Organism: Leuciscus waleckii; assembly: GCA_900092035.1. Classification (NCBI taxonomy): domain Eukaryota; kingdom Metazoa; phylum Chordata; class Actinopteri; order Cypriniformes; family Leuciscidae; genus Leuciscus; species Leuciscus waleckii. Next base: position 17,857 of record FLSR01000173.1, read on the forward strand.
TGAGCGTAGAACACATGACACAGAGCGTAGAGCTTCACCATAGCAATGAAACATGAAGGGCACGTTCACATGAACATTAGAACAAACTAACATTCAAACAATAATACGTACAGGCAAGAAAGAACACCATGGTTAAATAACAGGACTAATTAGATAACACTGTACACCTGAGTGAGTGAGTCTAATTAGCTGACAAAACTACAAAGACCATGAACAGAACTACAAAAGGAACATGAACTGACATTTCACAATAAGAAACATGACAAAGCACAGGTTCCTTACAATAATGAGTGTGTACAATTACATGCATATGTAAAAAATAGAGAGAGTGAACCCACACGTGTGTGCAGTGCAGTGTAAAGATTATATATATATTAAAGATTATATATTATATTAACAGGTGATGCAGCTATCATTATACATAATGATAATGTGTGTGTGATGTGTACTGTATGATTGTGTTTTGTATTTTTAGTGGATGAGTGTAGAAAAAAGTGGAAGAACCTCCGTGACGCATATAGGAGGGAGGTTAATAAAACAAAAGACCAAAAGAGAAGTGGGTCAGCAGCAGAGGGTCACAAACCGTGGAAGTACAGTGCCATCATGGGCTTTCTCAACCCTTTCATGGAGGCTAGACCCAGCAGTGGGAACATGCTTGAAAGGGTTAGGGAGCCCATGATGGCAACTGAACAGAGAGACACATCAACGAAGGCAAAGCAAGTCAGCCAGTCAGTACTGAGCATCCAGGAAGGTCCAGCGTTCAGCCAGGAAGGTCCAGCATTCAGCCAGGAAGGTCCAGCGTTCAGCCAGGAAGGTCCAGCATTCAGCCAGGAAGGTCCAGCGTTCAGCCAGGAAGGTCCAGCATTCAGCCAGGAAGGTCCAGCGTTCAGCCAGGAAGGTCCAGCATTCAGCCAGGAAGGTCCAGCGTTCAGCCAGGAAGGTCCAGCATTCAGCCAGGAAGGTCCAGCGTTCAGCCAGGAAGGTCCAGCATTCAGCCAGGAAGGTCCAGCGTTCAGCCAGGAAGGTCCAGCATTCAGCCAGGAAGGTCCAGCGTTCAGCCAGGAAGGTCCAGCATTCAGCCAGGAAGGTCCAGCGTTCAGCCAGGAAGGTCCAGCATTCAGCCAGGAAGGTCCAGCGTTCAGCCAGGAAGGTCCAGCATTCAGCCAGGAAGGTCCAGCGTTCAGCCAGGAAGGTCCAGCATTCAGCCAGGAAGGTCCAGCGTTCAGCCAGGAAGGTCCAGCATTCAGCCAGGAAGGTCCAGCGTTCAGCCAGGAAGGTCCAGCATTCAGCCAGGAAGGTCCAGCGTTCAGCCAGGAAGGTCCAGCATTCAGCCAGGAAGGTCCAGCGTTCAGCCAGGAAGGTCCAGCATTCAGCCAGGAAGGTCCAGCGTTCAGCCAGGAAGGTCCAGCATTCAGCCAGGAAGGTCCAGCGTTCAGCCAGGAAGGTCCAGCATTCAGCCAGGAAGGTCCAGCGTTCAGCCAGGAAGGTCCAGCATTCAGCCAGGAAGGTCCAGCGTTCAGCCAGGAAGGTCCAGCATTCAGCCAGGAAGGTCCAGCGTTCAGCCAGGAAGGTCCAGCATTCAGCCAGGAAGGTCCAGCGTTCAGCCAGGAAGGTCCAGCATTCAGCCAGGAAGGTCCAGCGTTCAGCCAGGAAGGTCCAGCATTCAGCCAGGAAGGTCCAGCGTTCAGCCAGGAAGGTCCAGCATTCAGCCAGGAAGGTCCAGCGTTCAGCCAGGAAGGTCCAGCATTCAGCCAGGAAGGTCCAGCGTTCAGCCAGGAAGGTCCAGCATTCAGCCAGGAAGGTCCAGCGTTCAGCCAGGAAGGTCCAGCATTCAGCCAGGAAGGTCCAGCGTTCAGCCAGGAAGGTCCAGCATTCAGCCAGGAAGGTCCAGCGTTCAGCCAGGAAGGTCCAGCATTCAGCCAGGAAGGTCCAGCGTTCAGCCAGGAAGGTCCAGCATTCAGCCAGGAAGGTCCAGCGTTCAGCCAGGAAGGTCCAGCATTCAGCCAGGAAGGTCCAGCGTTCAGCCAGGAAGGTCCAGCATTCAGCCAGGAAGGTCCAGCGTTCAGCCAGGAAGGTCCAGCATTCAGCCAGGAAGGTCCAGCGTTCAGCCAGGAAGGTCCAGCATTCAGCCAGGAAGGTCCAGCGTTCAGCCAGGAAGGTCCAGCATTCAGCCAGGAAGGTCCAGCGTTCAGCCAGGAAGGTCCAGCATTCAGCCAGGAAGGTCCAGCGTTCAGCCAGGAAGGTCCAGCATTCAGCCAGGAAGGTCCAGCGTTCAGCCAGGAAGGTCCAGCATTCAGCCAGGAAGGTCCAGCGTTCAGCCAGGAAGGTCCAGCATTCAGCCAGGAAGGTCCAGCGTTCAGCCAGGAAGGTCCAGCATTCAGCCAGGAAGGTCCAGCGTTCAGCCAGGAAGGTCCAGCATTCAGCCAGGAAGGTCCAGCGTTCAGCCAGGAAGGTCCAGCATTCAGCCAGGAAGGTCCAGCGTTCAGCCAGGAAGGTCCAGCATTCAGCCAGGAAGGTCCAGCGTTCAGCCAGGAAGGTCCAGCATTCAGCCAGGAAGGTCCAGCGTTCAGCCAGGAAGGTCCAGCATTCAGCCAGGAAGGTCCAGCGTTCAGCCAGGAAGGTCCAGCATTCAGCCAGGAAGGTCCAGCGTTCAGCCAGGAAGGTCCAGCATTCAGCCAGGAAGGTCCAGCGTTCAGCCAGGAAGGTCCAGCATTCAGCCAGGAAGGTCCAGCGTTCAGCCAGGAAGGTCCAGCATTCAGCCAGGAAGGTCCAGCGTTCAGCCAGGAAGGTCCAGCATTCAGCCAGGAAGGTCCAGCGTTCAGCCAGGAAGGTCCAGCATTCAGCCAGGAAGGTCCAGCGTTCAGCCAGGAAGGTCCAGCATTCAGCCAGGAAGGTCCAGCGTTCAGCCAGGAAGGTCCAGCATTCAGCCAGGAAGGTCCAGCGTTCAGCCAGGAAGGTCCAGCATTCAGCCAGGAAGGTCCAGCGTTCAGCCAGGAAGGTCCAGCATTCAGCCAGGAAGGTCCAGCGTTCAGCCAGGAAGGTCCAGCATTCAGCCAGGAAGGTCCAGCGTTCAGCCAGGAAGGTCCAGCATTCAGCCAGGAAGGTCCAGCGTTCAGCCAGGAAGGTCCAGCATTCAGCCAGGAAGGTCCAGCGTTCAGCCAGGAAGGTCCAGCATTCAGCCAGGAAGGTCCAGCGTTCAGCCAGGAAGGTCCAGCATTCAGCCAGGAAGGTCCAGCGTTCAGCCAGGAAGGTCCAGCATTCAGCCAGGAAGGTCCAGCGTTCAGCCAGGAAGGTCCAGCATTCAGCCAGGAAGGTCCAGCGTTCAGCCAGGAAGGTCCAGCATTCAGCCAGGAAGGTCCAGCGTTCAGCCAGGAAGGTCCAGCATTCAGCCAGGAAGGTCCAGCGTTCAGCCAGGAAGGTCCAGCATTCAGCCAGGAAGGTCCAGCGTTCAGCCAGGAAGGTCCAGCATTCAGCCAGGAAGGTCCAGCGTTCAGCCAGGAAGGTCCAGCATTCAGCCAGGAAGGTCCAGCGTTCAGCCAGGAAGGTCCAGCATTCAGCCAGGAAGGTCCAGCGTTCAGCCAGGAAGGTCCAGCATTCAGCCAGGAAGGTCCAGCGTTCAGCCAGGAAGGTCCAGCATTCAGCCAGGAAGGTCCAGCGTTCAGCCAGGAAGGTCCAGCATTCAGCCAGGAAGGTCCAGCGTTCAGCCAGGAAGGTCCAGCATTCAGCCAGGAAGGTCCAGCGTTCAGCCAGGAAGGTCCAGCATTCAGCCAGGAAGGTCCAGCGTTCAGCCAGGAAGGTCCAGCATTCAGCCAGGAAGGTCCAGCGTTCAGCCAGGAAGGTCCAGCATTCAGCCAGGAAGGTCCAGCGTTCAGCCAGGAAGGTCCAGCATTCAGCCAGGAAGGTCCAGCGTTCAGCCAGGAAGGTCCAGCATTCAGCCAGGAAGGTCCAGCGTTCAGCCAGGAAGGTCCAGCATTCAGCCAGGAAGGTCCAGCGTTCAGCCAGGAAGGTCCAGCATTCAGCCAGGAAGGTCCAGCGTTCAGCCAGGAAGGTCCAGCATTCAGCCAGGAAGGTCCAGCGTTCAGCCAGGAAGGTCCAGCATTCAGCCAGGAAGGTCCAGCGTTCAGCCAGGAAGGTCCAGCATTCAGCCAGGAAGGTCCAGCGTTCAGCCAGGAAGGTCCAGCATTCAGCCAGGAAGGTCCAGCGTTCAGCCAGGAAGGTCCAGCATTCAGCCAGGAAGGTCCAGCGTTCAGCCAGGAAGGTCCAGCATTCAGCCAGGAAGGTCCAGCGTTCAGCCAGGAAGGTCCAGCATTCAGCCAGGAAGGTCCAGCGTTCAGCCAGGAAGGTCCAGCATTCAGCCAGGAAGGTCCAGCGTTCAGCCAGGAAGGTCCAGCATTCAGCCAGGAAGGTCCAGCGTTCAGCCAGGAAGGTCCAGCATTCAGCCAGGAAGGTCCAGCGTTCAGCCAGGAAGGTCCAGCATTCAGCCAGGAAGGTCCAGCGTTCAGCCAGGAAGGTCCAGCATTCAGCCAGGAAGGTCCAGCGTTCAGCCAGGAAGGTCCAGCATTCAGCCAGGAAGGTCCAGCGTTCAGCCAGGAAGGTCCAGCATTCAGCCAGGAAGGTCCAGCGTTCAGCCAGGAAGGTCCAGCATTCAGCCAGGAAGGTCCAGCGTTCAGCCAGGAAGGTCCAGCATTCAGCCAGGAAGGTCCAGCGTTCAGCCAGGAAGGTCCAGCATTCAGCCAGGAAGGTCCAGCGTTCAGCCAGGAAGGTCCAGCATTCAGCCAGGAAGGTCCAGCGTTCAGCCAGGAAGGTCCAGCATTCAGCCAGGAAGGTCCAGCGTTCAGCCAGGAAGGTCCAGCATTCAGCCAGGAAGGTCCAGCGTTCAGCCAGGAAGGTCCAGCATTCAGCCAGGAAGGTCCAGCGTTCAGCCAGGAAGGTCCAGCATTCAGCCAGGAAGGTCCAGCGTTCAGCCAGGAAGGTCCAGCATTCAGCCAGGAAGGTCCAGCGTTCAGCCAGGAAGGTCCAGCATTCAGCCAGGAAGGTCCAGCGTTCAGCCAGGAAGGTCCAGCATTCAGCCAGGAAGGTCCAGCGTTCAGCCAGGAAGGTCCAGCATTCAGCCAGGAAGGTCCAGCGTTCAGCCAGGAAGGTCCAGCATTCAGCCAGGAAGGTCCAGCGTTCAGCCAGGAAGGTCCAGCATTCAGCCAGGAAGGTCCAGCGTTCAGCCAGGAAGGTATAACCTACCACTCTGCGCTTTGAGAGGGATGTGGGACACAAGCAGGAAAGAGACCATATCGATCTCTTTTCTGATATCTTCATGTTTTCTACTTGTTGTAAAAGGTATGAAAAGCACATTTTATCTTCCACAAGGACAAGGCATTTAGGCTATGTTTGATATTGCGCTGCCAGAGAAAGCGAAACAAAAATCACCCGCGCATGTGAAACACGCTTTACAAGTAAACTTGATGCGCCTTACCAATTACCTATTATGTCTAATAAAAAGCACAAACTGTGTTAAAAGGAATTTGACGTACAAGTAAAAATGTAGGCTTTCTGTCCTACAGTGTTTTTTCTACTTTACCACAGTAAAGAATACGAAAATAATAGGCCTAATTAAAAGCGAACCAAGGAAGAAACGTTTATAATCCCCTTAGAAAATGGGTGAGACATGAGTGAAGATTTGGGAAAAGAAACGAGATTCCACACAGGAATGAGTCACGATTTTTGAATATTCGATTAGTTGATTTAATTATAGAATATCTAAAAGGGTTGTGCGATTATTCTCTCAAATAAAATCTCCATGTTCTGGTGCTGATGCGGTGGTGACGCGTTCATGTAACCGGAGGGTGACGCTGCCAACAACGCATATAACAGCTGTCACAAAGAACCGGCAAAAGTAATGATTATGAATGTGTCAAATATAGCAAAGAGACATTTGAATTGTTTATTAATAAACTAGTGTTTTCTGTGTCAGTGTCGGGCTGCAAAGATGAAGTTGACGATGCTGACTCGTCATCTTCGCAGTGAACGCACCTATAGAGAGAAATGCACACTTCATACGGAATTCATAGTCGGTTTATTTTTGTTTTGAATGGTTTTGTTTAAAGTAACAATTCAAGCTTTCTATATGGAATAACTAATGGAATATTGTTAAATTCACTGATAATCGGATGACCAGATCGCAAACCAGGATTCAAAGCCGACAAAGCTTACATTTATGGGCTCACGCACAACTCTCTCATTCGTCATGAATCCAAACTTTTCCATGGCTGCGATGTAACATTTAATTGCTAACCTATTATTTATTTTGTAAACAAAGGTTTGTGCTTCACTCGTGTCATAATATTCATGTAAAACAATACTCACATACAAAAAATTTGAGGGGGCGGACCACCGCCGGTGCCACTCAGCACTTTACAATTTTGAGGGGTGGCACAAGTGTTGCAAATTTCAACACCAGCAACTTAATCAAACATTTGAAGACGCGTCACGCTAAAGAGCACGACGAATTTACCAAATCTAAGGGCAAAAAGAAGGACGTACTGCAGCAGCAAACTCTGGAAACTGATGTCTTTATTTTACAATATTGTGGCTGCACTTTAATTAAAAAAAAAATAGTATTCCTATATTTATTTAAGTTGCTGTTGCACTACTGTTATATACTGTTCTATTTAAAAAAAAAAAAAAAAAAAATGGTTTCAATTTGCTTATTTA
>FLSR01000174.1:0-43644 GCA_900092035.1 Leuciscus waleckii
CCCGGTTTCCTCCACTGGTAAGGCCTCAGCACTCCCATTTTCTTTATTTCTTGTGAATGATACTTTATATTTGATTTTAATGGTACAAATAAAATTATTGTTTTACTGGAACTACGTCTCTGGCTTCGTGCATGAATCGAACCTGTGTGCTTTCTGGAAATATTATGTTTACTTGAGTCATCAAACTAGTCCAATTCTATTTCCCGGGGCGAAACTCCCCGGGTGGCGTAGTCGGTGTCTTCATTAAAATTTAAGACCTTGAGTAGGTAGAAAAGTCGCACTCGCCACATGTGCAAAAAATTATTGTACAACGGTTTAAATTGAGCCATGTTTCTTTTTTTTCTTTTTTGTTGACTTTAGATTGATGAAATGAATAGGCTGTCAACTTTGCAATATCAGGTGATAAAAAAACCCCACAATTATAATCTGCTGTTAAATGCACTTACAGTTTTTTTCCTGTATTCACTGTCTGTCATCTTAGAGTACAAATCATCCAGTTCTTGCGTGCTACGGCAAGGATTGAGCAGATACTGGCCAATACTTCTTAAAAGACTTTCGATGGCTGACAGCTTTTGGTCCATTTTGTCAAGTCGAATAAACATGGCTCGTTCAAGTTTCTTCAACTCTGTGTTGTCTGAAATGTGCAGTTCACATGTTAACATGCAAAAAGAAAGCAGGGCGAAATAACTGTATCTACATTCAATTGATGTAAAATAATTTCTATATTTAAAGCTGCAGTCCATAATCTTTGGCGCTCTAGTGGTTAATAAACGTGTTTATTAATAGAAAAGTGCGTCTTGCAAAAGAACATTATAGCCAGAGCTCCTTGTCTGTGTTTATGTCAATGGCGAGTCACGCAGGTAGTGGGCTACTCCACAGCTGTGCGACCCGACCAGTCTAAAGTAGTCCCCATATAAACGCTTATTACAGGTGTACCGTAGTTATTCAGGATAAGACAAAAACACAGATGGAAAATGCATTCATGGTGTACTCGCTCATTATATAAATTTTGTAAATTTTATTTATTAATTTATTTGTCAGGGACAATGCAGCGCACATTATTACATACATAATTATCATAGACAAAGCCATAACAAAATGTGTAAATGTGTTGCATAAAAGGTTTCTAGCCAATAGGCTAATTTGCAACCCCAGTCCCTGGTCAGGCCTTTCTAAAAAAATATACCAAATATATAATTTGTAAAAAACTACAGTGTAAATTACACAATCATGCGACAATACATTATAAACACCAACATTAACATTTTACACAATCCCGACCACATTACACAAAACAACACATCACATCCAGCACAGAAAATACATTACAACAAAAATGACTCAATGTCCACATATTTGATTTTCTTTCAGCCAGTGTTTCACCTTTCTATTAAATGTTTTCAGGTCGGTTTCTGTTTTTATTTCCGTTGGTAAATCATTCCAAAAATGGGTCCCTATCACTGAAAAACTTGACTGGCCAAAAGTGGTTTTGCGCCCCTCTGCTATGCAGTTGCCACCCGCTGCTCTCCTAGTGGCAACTCTCCTTGTGTTTATTTTTGTCACAAAAGGACAGAGTACGGCTGGAGCTAAATTATTTGTGCATTTAAAAATCAACTTAAGAAAAGAGAACTTAATAAAACTATCAAAATTTAAAAGCTTATATTTCTGTACAATCAAACAGTGATGCCACATATTTGGTTTCTGATCCATTATTTTCAGTGCTTGTTTGTATAATGATATGATGGGTTTGACTGTTGTCTGGGAGGCTTGGCCCCATACAGTAACACAGTAAGATAAATGAGAGAGTATCATAGCATGAAAAAACAGCAAAGCTGCTTTGACAGGTATATGATGCCTAATCATTCTAAAACAGTTTATACCCAAGTTCCCTGGTTTACTTTCGTTCGTAAATTTGGGTAAACGCTGTTTAGTGAGTTTCCGTACAACCATGGTCATATTGTGATCAGAGAGCCCTGTTAGTAAATTATAAGTTCTGATGATTCTCTGTGGTTTGTTAGTGACTATCAGATCTATCATAGTTTTACTCGCTCGTGTGATCCTTGTTGGACCTTTAATCATCTGATGAAGACTGTGTTTTGACAACAGTCTCTTTAATTTTTTTCTACGGGTTTTCTCTAGCCAATTAATATTAAAATCACCAAGAAAAACAGATTCGGTGCGAGTATTTACATATTTAAAAATGTTGTCTAAATTCTCATAAAATGAAACATCATGTGATGGTGGGTTATACAGCACTATAATGTTAAAATTCATCTTAGGAGATAATACAACATTTAAAGCCAAACATTCTAATGGTGTATCCAGTTTGATTTCATTACATTTCAGACTATCTCTAACATAGAATAGTACTCCCCCCCCCCACCTTTTTTAGATGTTCTATCCTTTCTATGACAAATGTAACCAGGGACATCAATCATACTAGTCTGGATATTACTGTTCAGCCAAGTTTCGCTCAACGCTAAAAAATCTAAATTAGAGTCAGTTAACAGATGTTGGATCTGATCCCATTTAGGCAATATACTCCGAATGTTCAAATGTCCACCTAGAATACCCTTAGGTTTAGACATAGGCTCCCATATTACCCGTGCGTGATTTACAGTCTTAAAAATCGGAATTCTCGTTGCTTCCTTACTGATTGTATACCGTCACCGTATGGAATTCCTGTTACCTCGGGGAAGACGTCCGTCCCTCCGGAGGTCAGCCGCTGCACGCACAATCCACCCGCCGGTGCACCCTCCGGGGAAAGGCCAACAGCAAATGGGCCTGGATTCAATTGTACATCCCCAGACAGCAAAATCAAAGTCAAGAGAACACCGAAATCACGCCAATTGCATCCTTTCTGGTAATCCCGCTTTCTCAGCGTGCCGCGATGGGTGAGTTCAGTTTGTTTGGAGTTCGAGCAGATGGCAATGTTGTTTTGTTTGCTCGGCGTGCCACGACGGGGGTGATCAGATTGTTTGGTGATCGAATAGATGACAAGGTATCCATGTCGAAGAAGTTTAATCTCGGTAATCCATTCATATTTACTGACTGATGGTTGTCAGCCTGGGACATCTGTTTGCATCTTAGGTGTTGTCCAAGTGGCAACAACAGAAGCCAACAGCAAAGCAAAAATACGCAAACATTTCCTTCGTCTCTATAATTATTATTTAACTGGTTTCTTTGTTTTGTTCTTAACCCAGCAACTATTTGAAAAAATGAGTTAGAAAGTATTGGAGTGGAGCCTGACAAACCACCCAACACATCTGCCGCCATTTTCACCCCATTTTTCACGCCATTTTTTTAACACAAAAAAGTTACAGACTGCATTAATTAATTTCTAGTGAATTTAAGATGTATTCATATTGGTAAAGACAGTCAATGTCAGTGGCAAAATGAAAAGCATTATGGGAAGTCTTTAAAAAATACCTTCAAAACATTTTTCTAGTGTTAAGTCTATGGTAGTAGCACTGTATGTTTTTCAATAACTCTTTATTTGAGACTTAGGGCCTAAGAGGGTTAGGAATAAAGGAGAGACCTTCAATAAAACAGAATTTTATTCCTCAGTAAGTACAAATTATTTTGAAAGATTAATTATCAGTTTGTGTGAGCCCTTTATTGGGCTGTTGCTGGTTGGCAGTTTAAATGAGCCATCCAGTGTGTCAGAATAGCTTTGGCAGTCATTGACCTCCAGTGAATTCCATCATTGTCCACCTGAAATTGGGGAGGTGGGAGTAATGGAACAAAATTCATGTTTTTTTTTTTGTTTTTTTTTATGTGTCCGTTGAGGTGCTCCAAAAGGTACCTACAAAGTACCTTAAAAGTAAGGTACTTTGGTTACTCTCTAAAGTACCTCTTTCTGCTACTTTTTTGCAAAGTAGGGGACTGCGGGGCACAACCTAACACATTTTGGTTTTGGCTCAATAATTAAAATAATTAAGTTAGATTAATCTTTTTTTTTTACACAACATACACATCTCTGCTACAAATGAACACTTAAAAGTTTTTTCTAGGATCTACCATTTTCGTACAGTTGCCCTGAAAGTGACAGAAGTGCAAATATTACAACTTACCCCATATGCGGGTTTAATTGTAACAGACAGAGGGGTTAGTTGTAACACTTGTGTGTAACACATAGCCTAATTCAGTACTATTTTATCTGTATAGTTTGATATTGTTTGTACATCTGTATAGATAGATATCCATACATCCATCCCTCATCCAATCATCCTTCTATTATGGATCAATATCATGGATAGAGATATATGAAAGGGCTGCACAGTTTAATCTAACAGCACAAGCCTGCATGTGCTAGAGTGCTACCTGTAGATCCCCAGGAGGAAACTACTCATCAAAGGACCATTCTCCTCTATTTAGAGGAGAATCAACCATTCTACCTCTAGCCACTAAATATGGTGAGGTCTGAACCTCAATACGTTGCACCCCTTTCTGGATCTAAAAAATGTTTCACGAGTTCACACTTACATATAATTAGAGGAAGTAAAGCTTTATGCGTATTTGGCATGCTCTCCGGGGGGGAGGGCTCTGCGCTCGGAATTTAGCCCAACCCCAGAGGCTCCCCCAAAAAGCTAAAGAGCAGAGGATAGCCACTGGACTAAAGACCGGCGAGATCAAGGGCGGCCAACCGAGAAGGCCCATGTAGCTTCGGACGGGGGCGGGGAGCGGCGTCGGGCTAGTGGGCCCTATCAGAGAGAGACAAATTTTGGAACCCTGGCTGGGAGAATTCTTGCTGCGTCCGCTGGGAGATCAATACTTGTTGGAAGGAGAAAGAGGAAACATAGATGCATGCTACGTCTGCTGGGAGACCAATGCTCGCTGGATGGTAAAGAGGAAACCTAGGTGCTCTACTGTGGTACTAGGTACTAGTACTAGTACTGTGCTCTAGGTGTCCGCTGGTTTTTCAATTTCAATTTCTCATGTTTCATTCCTGACATGTGATATTGCCAATGACTCAGCTTCTGCTGTGATTAAGGCCTCAGCCTGTTCTATAGTCTCAGCTCTCATTCTTCCTCTGAAATTCCGGTGGTCCCAACTGGATGCCACCTCAAAGGCTTTTGGTCTGTTTGGTAGTGTACAGTCAGCATTTTGTTATGCAAAAGAAACCTCTTCAGGGTGATACAAGACTCTCCTTGTAATTAACCCACCCACCCCACTTATTATGCGGCTACTTGACACATAAGTAAGTAATTGGACACAAATGATTAATTTGACATATTTGATTGCCTAAAAATGACCTGCAGTACGTGCTTGAGCAGTCTGTTCAGCTGTCATGCAATATCAGACCACTAGATGCCACTATTGAAGAATCAGAATGGAGTATTGCATGGAGCTGTGTAACAATATAGATGAAAGATGCATGGTTCTGCATTAAACATGGCACTGGCAGTCCTTTCACAAACTTGTCCAAGTAAACCTGGAACAGATGATGAATCTACGTAAAATTCACAAATACCAAAACAATGTGTCTAAGGCAGACGCTATCAGCACAAAAGCAAACAGAACCCATTATGATGAGTGGTGCTGTCCAGTGGATGCAGTGTGACATGACTAATTCCCGACAGTAAACTGATGCACCGTTCAATTTCGGATGTAGCCGATTTCAGCACTCTGACACAAAAGACAAATGGGTTTCCAATGTTCTCTTTATCCACGTCCAGAGACAGCCTCTGTTGTGGTCAACCAACCATTGTGTCCGTTGTCGTGAAAAGTCAAGAAAATGATTTGATGAGGCATATCAGATTCACCAGTACAACAGTGGGTATTGAAGAGAGACCACAATGTTGCCTCAAAAGAAAAAAGAAAAATGTTCAGGAAGAAAGAGCAGTAGATAGAAACAGAATCCAAGAGAAGGCTGTATTCTCTGAATATCCAGCAGCTTTTTTGCTGTGAGTATTTCAGATTCATCCACACACTGATTAACAGCAGCACAGTTGCTCACAATAATGACTTGTGTCTTCTCATTGCTGTAGAGACACTAGAAGCATCAAGCAATAGGCTTTATGCGAAACGTCTCGTGAACAAACAGGAAAACAGTCACTATCCTTTGGACATTTGGTCCCCACAACAACAAAATATCTGGAACACACACACAAACAAGTACTATCATTTTTGTACATTCTCTGCAGTTTCACGCCGTGTATGTAAACCTGTGTTTGGAATATTGCTTTTGGAAAGCTGAACATCAATTAATTGCACATGTATCACTGAAATTTTTATTCTCAGTACATTATCAGTTTATGTGTGTTCATATAATCCTTCAAAACGCTGTTTATCTTAATTTCAGTGGAGATTAAACGCCCCATGATGCTTCAGTTCAGTGTTGGTCAGTCCAAAGTCTGTTTGAAATTATTACACGTCTTTTTTCTATCTGCAAGATTATGAGAAGTATCATTTAGTTAACGTGACCATAATTGCATGCAAAATATAATTTTATTTCTAGTTCTGTGGTTCCCAATCTGAATAAATCTAGCTATTTATAACTATTTATTTGCACAGTCATTCTGTGATGTGAATCGGTATGTGTGTGTTTAGGTCTGATCTGAAGCTTTTACTGCAGGCCTGTCAAAAAAAGCCTGTGTTTTTTCTGCACGTGTCAAAAAATGCACTTTCATTATTGATTTACCACTATATACTTTATGGTGGTTTACACACCCTGGCGTGCTATGATAAAGCAAAACAATAAAAAACAAACTTGCCACACAACAAATTCAGACATTTCCGTGTAGAAGAGGTCAATGTACACATTATCAAAAGTGCCGATTCTCCCACTTTCCCATAACTTCGGATATTTTTGCATGTGAAGGAAAACCACAAATATAATTATTAACTCGGTGTAAGGCTAAAAGCTCGTGCTGCTATTTTGAACCAATAATCAGAACAAAAAGCAGTTGAAGGATGATGTGCATAATTCAGTTATTTATCTGACTCCTGACTCCATTTAAGTTGTTGTTATTCGTCTTTTTATAACTGATATCTCCTCAGGTCAGCAAGCAGACAGACTGGCTAAACCGACCGTCTGCTAGCTGTCTCACGTCACCAAGGTCATATAAATCCCATCACATAGAGCCTCTTTCACCTAGATATCATCATATAGAGACTGTGTCTGTTCCCCAAACTCATTGAAGGGTACATTTCTTTATTGATGTTCAACAAATAAAAAATAGATATAATACAGTGAACAAATGATAAAGCTCGGGTTGCTGAATATTAGATCCCTTACTTCAAAAGCACTTATTGTTAATGATATGATTACAGATTATAACCAAGATGTGCTGTGTTTGACAGAAACCTGGCTGAAACCAGAGGATTACATGACTTTAAATGAGTCCACCCCGCAAGATTACTGTTATAAAAATGAGCCACGTCTGAAAGGAAAAGGGGGAGGTGATGCTGTAATTTATAGTAATATCTTCAGAAGTACTGAAAAGTCTAGTTTCAAATATGATAATTAAAAAAACAAAAGATTACATGACTTTAAATGAGTCCACCCCGCAAGATTACTGTTATAAACATGAGCCTCGTCTGAAACGCAAAGGAGGAGGTGATGCTGTAATTTATAGTAATAGCTTCAAAACCACTAAGAAATCAAGTTTTAAATATAATTCTTTTGAAGCATTGGTGCTTAATGTAAAAATATATAGTGTAAACGATAAATCACGTTTGAGACTTGTGCTGGCTACTGTATACAGGCCACCAGGAGCCATGTGCCACTTTTGACAAGCAAGTGCTGCTCTGTCTCTTGGTTGTTGCTGTGGTGCTGAGGGTAATAATTGAGATGCAGTTTGACCAATGTTTGCGTTACGCACTTGACCGACTGACCAATGGCGTGCGAGAAGGCGGGACCTAAAGCAATGCAAAAACCGCGACTGTAGAAAGCAAAAGCAAAATGAAATTCCATTCATTCGTTGCAATAGGAGAGAAAGAAACGTCTAAGCTTGTTAAATCATCTAAAATCCGCTTCTTTTAATATCATTAATTCATCTTTTTCACTAGGATATGTAAAATAAAATATCTTGAGGATTTTCCTTGGCACCTTTCCCTTTGGCTGCTTGTGTTTTAAAAAAAGAAAGAAAATTCTCTTCTTTATATTTTCTTCTCTGTGTTCTGTAAAGCTGTACAACAATGTGCATTTTTAAAGGTGATGTACAAATAAATTGAAATTGAATCGCAATATAAAATGCTTTGGATTAAAGATCTGCCAAATTTATAATGCAAAACCATTAGAACCAATGACTAAGTAATAATTAACAAAGGTAAAAACACATCTCACTTTATGGTACTGTAAAACAAGCCAATATCAACGTTATCATCAGAGCACAAATCCACTTTCCCAACATCTAGGGCATTTTACATGAAAAGATGTAAATCAGGTTAATAATTACATTTAACCTATTTTTACATGTAATTAAATTTAAGTTGATGAGTTTTGTGAATTTATTCAGTTTTACATCTGTTGACACAGGATGTTGTTGCATGTGGAGGAAAAATAACATTTAAATGAATTTGGTTGAAGTTGAATTCACGCGACTGGAGGTTTCTGTGATTTTCCCTTTGCGTGCTATAAGGATGCTGACCGCTGATCTATATATATGTGACCCTGGACCACAAAACCAGTCACATGGGTAAATTTTTTGCAATTGAGATTTATACATCATCTGAAAGCTGAACAAATACGCTTTCCATTGATGTATGGTTTGTTAGGATAGGACAAAATTTGCCGAGATACAACTATTGAAAATCTGGAATCTGAGGGTGCAAAAAAATCGAAACATTGAGAAAATCGCCTTTATAGGTGTCCTTTTATAATCACGATTGTGCTGCACTCACAAAAATAAATGTTTTATATATTTACGGTAGGAAATTTACAAAATATCTTCATGGAACATGATCTTTACTTAACCCTCTGGGGTCTAAGGTGTTTTTGGGGTCCTTGAGATGTTCTGACATGCCCTGACATTTGTGCTTTTTTCAGTTGCTTATAAACATAGTAGGCAGTTGTGTTTTTCTTTCCCGGGAATGTAAGCTGGTCGGGTAGAAGAATTCTGCGTTTTTGTGTTAATCCAAACTTTGTCGTTTGAGCACTGTGCTGATTTGCTGAAGTTAAAATTAGGTGATAAAAGGAGCTAAAATATAAAAATATAGAAGATAAAATATAAAAGCGATAGAGCAAAGCACGGAGCAGTAAGCAAGAGCGTCCGAACGGTAGCTGAGCTGAGCAGGAAGCCTAATTAGTAACTAATTGAATTACACATTTTACCTCAGTAATACAACTAAATACATTAATACATACTATTAATTAATACTATTATATTAATTTTGTAATTTAATAACATAATTTCATTACACGTAACTATTCACTCCTCAACCCTGCATACATTTTGTTCTAAAATATAGATAATGATCAAATTCTTGAAATAAATCACCCGCTCAATGTTGTTTAAATAGTTTTGTTCCAATGTTATTTTCATTTCAAAGTAATCAAATAACACAAAGTCGTTGTAAATGCAGTTATCATTTATTCCAATGCAAAACTCACTGAGCAACACTGTTGCATCTAATTCTCCATAGCTCCTCAAATGTGTTATCATTGAGTCTGCACTGTTCTGGTCTGAATATCTTTCCTGCAACACTATAGATTCTCTCAACGGGTGAGGACGCTGGTATGGCAAGATATTTACATGCAAGTTGAGCTAGGGCAGGAAAACGGCTTTGGTTTTCTCTCCGATAGACCAAAGGATCAGTATCCTCTACTCAAGTACACAGGGACCTCATGTGGGCTGTGTCAGCTGGCAAATGATTGACTTTCCATGTAGGAAAACAGTTTTGGGCGTTTCTTTGGTTGAGCACTGCCATTCATGGTTGCATTTCCTTTTGGGGAGGCAGACTCAACTTTTGCAGTGACAAGGTTTTTGATTATTACCTGCTTTTCACCAATACACCAGTCCAACTTAAACCTTGTGTCGAGCGTGGCAGCCACCTGGAAGCATTCATGTCTTCAAATTCTGTTAAACGGCTCTCAAGTGAGGATTGTAGGGTTGACACCGGTCTTCTTCATATTTTTGATAGCATACCTTAAGCCCCTGACACAAGGGATGATGATTTTCTCAGCTGGCATCTGTCTGTAGCCTCCTCAAAGGGTTCCAATACCTCACAAAGCTTCTGGATTATTTTCAGCTCATATGCTGTCAGCTGGATGGGGCAATGGAGCTCAGCAAGTACATCACTTGGAACATTGAGAACAGATCTCAGAATCTTTAACTGTGGCATTGGCAGGCTGAAGTTTGTGCCCTCTCTCTGGGGCGTCAGTAGCCAGTGTGGATTTCACAAACCACAAGCTGAAGAGTGTGGACAAAGCACGAGCTACTCTCTGGTGGGAAGTAGACCATCTCCTCTTCAACATTCACCACTTCAAAATCAGATGTCTCATCCTGCTCTTCCTCTTCACTTTCAACAACATGCATTGGTGGGAAGAGGGTGAATGCCTTTATCATGTTGGAGGCATTATCAGTCACAATGAATGACACTTTGTTCTGTATATTGTAATTTTGAAGAACATCGTCATAAATTCTACAAATGTTTTCAGCTGTATGCCTGCCTTTAAAAGGCTGACAGCTCAGCATTACACTCTGCAACATGAAATCTATAATGAAATGGCCAGTCATTCCAAAAAATGACTTCATTGATCGGTTTGACCAAAGATGTACTGTCAGGCAAATATGCTCAGTTTTTTCCATCAGATTAATTAGATGTGATTTTACAGGGATAAGGTCCTGGCTGAGAGCTCTTCGGGAGGGCATTGTGAAGGAGGGTTGGGCCAAATGCAAAATATTAACAAAAACCTTATTTTCAACAGAATAGAGAGGGAGGAGACCATTTGCAATATATGTAACAACACTGTCAGTCAGAGCAACTTGTCGTCTATTAGTTGGTGACCACTTAGAGCTGGAACTTGCTGTTTCAGAAGGATTACCATGATCTTCATTCTGGTTTGGCTTGTGTAACCGCTGGTTCACAGTCCATCAAGATTTCCTGATGTTTCTTCTGTAGGTAAAAAGTCCCTCAACAAATATTTCTATTAACAAAAATTGTTTTCTTGATTTACAATAAGTAATAAGTAAAAGGTGTGCTTGCTGATTTTAAACACATATGATATCCAGTGTTGGGGGTAACTCAATAATATAAGTTATTGATATAATATATAATACGAAGTAATGCCATAATATAATCACATTTGGCTGTAACTGAGTAATATAACACATTAATGTTACTGTTGTGTTGTGAGTTGAAGGTGTGTTCAATTCAATTCTGCCTGGTATGCATATATCTGTGCAGCTTTTAGTGGTCAGGCGTTATTGACCCGTTAGAACGATAAAGTATCATGGATAAATGAGTAATAAAGAGCAAGATGTGCTTGATATTTAAAAGAGTTAATAAAAGTGCAGTATGCCGTGAAAGAGAACTCATATTCAGTAGGCCTACTCGCACTGCTAGTTATTTAGCATATTCAGTAGGCCTACTTGCTTGTATCGAGGATTATTATGGAGGCAGCTGACGCTATAAAAAGTGTAAAATCCAAGTAGTAATAAAGATTTTTGCTGTTGTAATGATAACAGTAGTGAATACAGAAATAGTAAGATAGCGGTTCCGTTCACACTATACGCGAACCGTGCCCGGGCCGAGTCGAACCACAACCAAGCCCAGCTCATCAAGCGGGCCAGAGCATGGTTAAATCAACAACACCCTAAATCTAAGCCAACAGCAGAGTCCACATCGAACACAATAACAATAACCACACTCAAATCATTTTCAGAGCAATTTTACCCAGCGGAGGAATGATAAAAACATTGACAACCAATCAGAATCAATCCTGCTTTAAAGAGCTTGAGCATTTAAGTGACAGACAACATACTAACTGCATCATATTCTTAGAATATGCTAATAAAGTTATTTTTAGGGTTAGGGTTAGAGTTAATTATCATTCTTGGTGTGAACAGATCTTAATAGTGATACTTCACTGGATGGCCAATTTCCTTAGTTCAGTAGTCAACATTGGAAGTGGATCAAAACCTTTCATTATTAATACCTGTTCTTGTCTTAGGACAACTTTGACATTTTTTGATCCACTTCAAATGTTGATTACTGTATTTATGCCCTCTCTGGCAGTGGCGACCCGAACCCTAACACCTAACCATAACCTAACAGTCTACTGACAGTCACTGTGGGTGTGTGTGTGTGTGTGTGTGTGTATGTGGGGTGTGTGTGTGTGTGTGTGTGTGTGTGTGTGTGTGTGTGTGTGTGTGTGTGTGTGTGTGTGTGTGTGTGTGTGTGTGTGTGTGTGTGTGTTAAATCATTAAATGTGACCCTGGACCACAAAACATGGGTCAATTTTTTTTTAATTGAGATTTAAAAAATAAATAAGCTTTCTATTGATGTATGGTTTGTTAGGATAGGACAATATTTGTCCGAGATACAACTATTTGAAAATCTGAGGGTGCAAAAAAATCTAAACATTGAGAAAATCGCCTTTAAAAGGTACACTGTGTAGTTTTTTTTTTTAAGTATTTTATAAGCTAAAATCAATGTCTTTATTCATAAATATGTCCTTAATGGTGTACAATTACCTTACCAAGTGATCTAACTGATCCTCGTAAGCGAAGAATTTCTTATCTTTATCTACATTGGACGGGTAAGTCCATGAAGGCTTCCATGTCGTTCCGCCATTTTGAAAAACTATAATAGCAGAGAGGGACAAAAAGCACTAGCCTACCTCAACACGTTCCACAACGTGTTTTCGTTCAGAGCCAGCGTCACGTGACTGAAGCCAGCTGAAACGGACACGGAGATCAGAGGCACTGGTCACTGCCCCGGCGAATATGAAAGGCTGCACTGCACGGTACAATATAATGCAGAAAATTGAATTCAAAATGAAACATGACTGGCGAATTCAAAAAACGAGGGTTAATGTCAGGATAGCTTTTCCCAGGTGGAAAGAGCTAATGAAGGAGAAAGACTTTGAAAGGGACGCTGAAGTGTCCTGCTTTCTTCCGACAGGTAAGTCAAAGTTACGGTCTAAATCACAAGCTTTATTTCATTGCTTGGTTGTGTAAATCATTATATAGGCAGCATAACAGTAGTGTATAGTTAAACTCGATGAAGTGCTATTGGAAGAATGTTGTCATAGCTTCTTGGCACATAACGGCTACCGTAGTTGCAACATGCATTTGAAAAAGCGAGGCGCTAGAGAGCACTATTCGTTTGAATGCAAAATACAATTTCACCGCTAGATGGGAGAAATTCCTACACAGTGTTCCTTTAAAGTTGGCCATTTATGTCGGCGCCAATAGCCTTGCGAGCAAGTGCGCTGACATATAGTGCCGTTGTGCTTCAGGAGACCCGAGTTTGAATCCCGGCTCGTGGACCTTTCCCGATCCCCCCTATCTCTCCGACCTCACTTCCTGATCCCCCCTCTCTCTCTCTCTCCTTCCTGATCCCCCCTCTCTCTCCGACCTCACTTCCTGATCCCCCCTCTCTCTCCGACCTCACTTCCTGATCCCCCCTCTCTCTCCGACCTCACTTCCTGATCCCCCCTCTCTCTCCGACCTCACTTTCCTGATCCCCCTCTCTCTCTCCCACCTCACTTCCTGATCCCCCCTCTCTCTCTCCCACCTCACTTCCTGATCCCCCTCTCTCTCCGACCTCACTTCCTGATCCCCCCTCTCTCTCCGACCTCACTTCCTGATCCCCCCTCTCTCTCCAACCTCACTTCCTGATCCCCCCTCTCTTTCTCACTTCCTGTCTTGAAACACAAGGGCTATAAATACACTGGGGCAAACAAGCTTAACAAGGTAATGAGGACACAAGATACACCTGGGAGGCTAATCAACATGAAAAACTACAAAGGACTACCAAACACAGAACATAAAGTCCACACAGTCATGAATCCTGACAGCAGTTGTGGCTTTACAAATGTATACCAATATTCTCTTCCGGCTGTTGCTGATCACTGTGCTCCAACTGGGAAAAGCTGCGTGGCTGTGCATCTTTATTTGGTATTGGTGTACAGACTGTAAATGACCTGATAAGATGTCTGGGTTGAAGAGGACTCTGTCTCCTGCTTGGTTATTAATGTATGTTATATGTGCCGCCGCAGCGTGTCTGTGAATGTAATGGCAGTAGGGAGTCTCAGTACTTACTCTGCAGCATCAGCGTAACAGATCTATTCAGCCAAGACCAAATACATTAACATTGCCATAGCCATTACCATGCTTATCTCTCCGAGAGCTGTCCTGACAGAGAGACAGTTTTTGTTGTCCATCTCCTTTGAGGTGCCGTGCGTGACAGACAGAACCTTGAGAAAGTAATAATTAACATGGGTAAAAACACAGATGACACAGTAAATCAAGTCATTGTAAATATTATCTTAAATCTAAGGCAATATTGCACATGAAAAGTTGTACATCAGGTTAATTATTACATCTGATGTTTTTATGTCATTAACATTAACTTGACAGGTTTTGCATATATAGATTGTTACTTTCAGTATATTCTATATATAATTTAATTACATATTAACGGCAAGGAAATAATTAAATAGATTGTGTCCTTTTTTTTTATTAATCCATGCATGTATTCAGTTCCCCTTCTGTCGATACAGGGTTTTTTGTTTTTTGAAGGAATTTTGTGAATTCAACAAGTTAAACTCCATCAGCAACTTTTGTGGAATGATCAATCACCACAGAACTAAATGCAAACTCATTCTTTAGTTAAAGCAGTTTAAAATATTAAATATTCAGAAGTATTTAATATTTCAGTAGTATTGCCACAAAGTGTTAACATTATATACAGTATGTAAACATCACTTTCTGATTTTTTCTGCGTAAATTTATATCCAGTGTTTATTTGTTTTTTTGGATTTCTTTCTTTCTTTCTTTCTTTCTTTCTTTCTTTCTTTCTTCTTTCTTTCTTTCTTTCCATCATAAAGTTGGTAAACCTAGTAATTTTGCAAGATGCAAATGTATACCAGAAAGTGGTGTGATAATCTATTTTAATTTATAAAACATTTATATTTTCTGTTGTGCCAACATTTTGAATAAAGTCAAGTCAAGTCACCTTTATTTATATAGCGCTTTTTACAATACAGATTGCCTCAAAGCAGCTTCACAGTGCTAACATGAAAATAATACAACAAAGTTTGTTTCTAGAAGAAAAGTGCGTCATCGTTCACCTTAAGTAGGGCAGATCAATAATATTGTTGAATATTAAATGTCTCCAACTAAAGCTACACATCTACTGAACCCGGAACATCTCTTTAATTATGATTAACTTTAACTACCTTTTTATCTGAAACAATAAAAAATCATGTCCAAAAGTCAGTAAATCAGCACACTATAAAAAGACCATGCGGGGCTGTGGGGATGACAGAGCAACATCACTGAAGAATGAAGGGTTTAGTGTGTTTACTGCTGCTGTCGGAAACCTTTGTGTTTGTCGTACAACAGCAGGTCGATGGAGGACTCACTGAGAATGAGATCAGTCAACAGCAGGTCGATGGAGGACTCGGTGAGAATGAGATCAGTCAACAGCAGGTCGATGGAGGACTCGGTGAGAATGAGATCAGTCAACAGCTCAGATCTGAGGACGGAAGACAGAATCCACCTCAAGCAGACACTTCCAGAACTGAAGCTTTGACTGACAGCACACAGTACTGTCATCTGTTCTTCACTGACATCCATGCAGCTCTGAGAGAACTGACCGCCACCGTTACAGAGCAGAGAGTGGACATCAGAGAACTGACCACCACCGTTACAGAGCAGAGAGTGAACATCAGAGCTCTAGAGACGCGACTGAGAGATGCTGAGAAAGCTGATGAACAACAGACCTTCATCCTGGAAGAGCTGAACAAGAAACATGACGGTAACATTCACTTTTTACCAGTGATCCTCAGAGTAAAACAGCAATGCAGGACACTGCATAGTGTAAAACTGAGTGTTTACTGTGTAAATTGTGTTATCTATTAGGAGTGTAACAGTACACGTAATCGTCCCGTGAATGTTCAGTATGTGTCTTTCGGTTCGATACTCAACCTGCTTTTAACCAGCATTAAACACCAGTAATCGCAATAAGCCCTAAGTTTTGTTCAGTAGCGGCTCCTGTCCATAGGGCAGATTCTGGGTCTTAGCACTAGTTTATGATGAATATTTTATAAACTATAAATTCTGATCGCTGAACAAATCAGACACACTTTTGTCAGAATTCTAATGTCCTTGCTTTATTCAGCCTGAGGGTGGCGCTCTCATGATAATTGACAGACTTTAGTGTACACGTCAAATGCATAAAATGGCATTTTAGATTTGCCTTAATGTATTTATTGCGTCCGTAATGTTGTTTATAATATTACAAGTTATGTAGGAGTTCTACTGAGGAACAAAAAGTCATGTCTATTCTCAAAACAAACATAAAACAAACACAGCAGACACATATCTGAAGCGGACTGATAGCGTCTCGTTCTGGAGTGAGGTTTACATAATGTCACATGAAAATAAGCGAGTCAGAAACCTGCCCCAATGTGCATTCACACCAAACGTGAATAGAGCGTCAAATTCGTGTCTACCGCGTCTAGTTGGACGCTTGAACATTTTGAGTCCATTCGCTCGTCCTTTTTGCTCTGGAAAGCTGTGCTTGTAAAAAGAGAGCGTTTGAAGCGAAATAGACGTGCATTCGAGGTGAAATTCTGCTTGTGGGAGGGGCAAGTGCTAGGCGGTTGTCTGTTTGCAAGATGGCTGATGTTGATCGAGCATTCATCGAGAGAGTCACCGCTCGATGTGCTCTGGAGAGCAGAACATTGGCGTAGGGGTCACCGTCGCCGTACTTGGGTCCACCAGACCCTCCGGAGGCGTACCCAGTTTGGCGAGTTTCACCACTTGCTCCGGGAGCTGCGGTTGGATGACGCCGCTCTCAGTGGTGCTTCCACCTGTCCCGCGCCCAGTTTGAGGACCTGTTGTCCCCCATCGGAGCGAGGATCACCCGCGCCCTCACCCACATAATCTGTCATTTATTTTTGTTTTGATGATAAATGGAGCCAGCCTCCAAAAGTAATTAACCTATCCTGTGATTTTTTTCAACACTTAAGTATGTTGGTCGTTTTTTTACATTAGAATAAAAATGTTTAATATAATCTAGATTTATACAGTATATGGAATAAATAGCATTCAATACAAAATTAATGTCTCATATATTGAAATCAGGTTTTTATATGATAAAAGATTTGCTTTGTTGTGCCACACCAGGCATTAGTCATATTACAAAAATAATGTATTGAGGCCAAACATATGAAATAACATTATAAACTGAAAAGCGGGCCTGCCCCCGTTTATCACATCACTTCACCACGTGGCAGCAGCAAGCAGGCTCCTGATTGGTTAACGCGGCGCGAACTGACACCAAAGTTCAGATTTTTTAACTCAAAAAGCACCAAATCAAATAATTTGCGCGTATTGTGCCAATTCATGTAATTCGCGCCGCAGGGCCTCTAGACGCGCGTAAACGCGTCTTTACATTGACTTAACATGGAAATCACTCACGCCAGATGCTCTATTCGCATTTGGTGTGAACACAGAGCGCACTACAGTTCCAGTTTTCACCACAGATTTACATTGTATAACTGTAGGGCGCTGTAGAGCTGGGGAGGGCACTTAGTATCATAAACACATGCCTGCCGAATCCATGCGTTGCACTTTAATATATCCTGCTCACTTTATGACTTAAAATTGTCTAGAAAATCCATAGACAGTATATAAACTGGACACAGCGACCCCATAGGTTTCAACGGAGAAAAGTGGGTCGATGGAGGACTCACTGAGAATGAACAGGTCGATGGAGGACTCACTGAGAATGAACAGGTCGATGGAGGACTCACTGAGAATGAACAGGTCGATGGAGGACTCACTGAGAATGAACAGGTCGATGGAGGACTCACTGAGAATGAACAGGTCGATGGAGGACTCACTGAGAATGAACAGGTCGATGGAGGACTCACTGAGAATGAACAGGTCGATGGAGGACTCACTGAGAATGAACAGGTCGATGGAGGACTCACTGAGAATGAACAGGTCGATGGAGGACTCACTGAGAATGAACAGGTCGATGGAGGACTCACTGAGAATGAGATCAGTCAACAGCAGGTCGATGGAGGACTCGGTGAGAATGAGTCAACAGCTCAGATCTGAGGACGGAAGACAGAATCCACCTCAAGCAGACACTTCCAGAACTGAAGCTTTGACTGACAGCACACAGTACTGTCATCTGTTCTTCACTGACATCCATGCAGCTCTGAGAGAACTGACCGCCACCGTTACAGAGCAGATAGTGTACATCAGAGAACTGACCACCACCGTTACAGAGCAGAGAGTGAACATCAGAGCTCTAGAGACGCGACTGAGAGATGCTGAGAAAGCTGATGAACAACAGACGTTCATCCTGGAAGAGCTGAACAAGAAACATGACGGTAACATTCACTCTTTTACCAGTGATCCTCAGAGTAAAACAGCAATGCAGGACACTGTGAGTGTTTACTATGTAAATTGTGTTATCTATTAGGAGTGTAACAGTACACATAATCGTCCTTGAATGTTCAGTATGTGTCTTTCGGTTCGATACTCGTGTACAATGACGAACACAGTGTTGTTTGCTTTTAACCAGCATTAAACACCAGTAATCGCAATAAGCCCTAAGTTTTGTTCAGTAGCGGCTCCTGTCCATAGGGAAGATTCTGGGTCTTATCGCTAGTTTATGATGAACATTTTGTAAACTTTATATTCTGATCGCTGAACACATCAGACACACTTTTGTCAGAATTCTAATGTCCTTGCTTTATTCAGCCTGAGGGTGGCACTCTAATGATAATTGACAGACTTTAGTGTACACGTCAAATGCATAAAATGCTATTTTAGAATTGCCTTAATGTATTTATTCCACCCGTAATGTTGTTTTATAATATTACAAGCTATGTAGGAATTCTAGTGAAAAAAAAAAAAAAAGTCATGTCTATTCTCAGAACAAACATAAAACAAACACAGCAGTCACATATCTGAAGCGGACTGATAGCGTCTCGCTCTGGAGTGAGGTTTACATAATGTCACGTGAAAATAAGTGAGTCAGAAACCTGCCCCAATGGCTCTCTCTTGAGAGCACGCTGCAGTTCCAGTTTCACCACAGATTTACATTGTAAAACTGTGGGGCGCTGTAGAGCTGGGGAGGGCACTTTGTATCATAAACACATGCCTTCTGAATCCATGCGTTGCATTTTAATATATCCTGCTTACTTTATGACTAAAAATTGTCTAGAAAATCTAAAAAACTATTTGTTTGCAGAATGCTGAATTATTAATAATTAATATTAATAACAGTGCAAATAGAGGTCTATGACGCTCGTTAATGTGATGAGACAGATCGCTGTACAGACGCCTCAGTTTAACTGTGTGAACGCGATCATCTCTTCCTCTTTAATGCTAGTTACAGAGTAAACATGAATGAACATCTGAAGGTATGTTGAAAGATACAGTACAACTTACTGAAACGCATCTTGTGTAATTTATAAGTCAACGGCCGAAAGACATGGAAAAACAGCTTGTAAACGATGACACTTAGTCATTCAGTGTTTACAGCTTGTTTAGTTCGCTAGATAAATGAACTCTTTTGCTAAATATATGCACTATATTAGCCTATATATTCCTAATATTTTACTTAACCTGTTAGTTATGCCTTGATTATTTAATGTAATTCAGTCTGTCATGAAAACAAATATGACCACCACTGTGTAAATGATTATATTTCAACAACGAATTGGGAGTAGATAAATAATTTAATAATTAGATTTAGAAAAAAAGAAGCAATTTTTCATTCTAAGGTTTCACCCTGCTGTACCGAACTGTAACTTCAAAACTGAGCTTTGTACTGAACCGCCAGTGTTGTGTAATGTTACACCTCTATTCAATAAGCATTATAAATATATGTTACGATTTGGTTTTGTTTCATGTTCCTGTTTCATGTCTGTCATGTGATTCCCTGTTAGTCATGTGATCCTGCCATGTGTTCCCTTGTCTGATGTGTCATGTTGTCATTGGTTCATTGGTTCTTTGTTCACAGGTGTCCCTTCTCTTGTCATTAGTCTGTATATTTAAGCCCTCATGTTTGCCATGTGTCTTTGTCAAGTATTGTTTCTTGTTCCACTGTTGGTAATTGTCATGTCTGTGTTTATGTTTGAACGTCACGTCTTTATTTTATGTTTGATCATGTTCTGTAAATAAACTGCACTTGGGTTCTCTAAAAACTTGCCTCCAGTGGACTATTGTTACAATATAATTTAACAAATTATTTATTTCGTCACAGAAATTTCAAGTCTCGGTGAAGTCACGTCGAGTCAAGTGGAAGAGTTGAGAAAGGAAAATAGAGGTGAAACAGTGTGTTTGAATGATGTTAAATTCAGTGTGTATGCATTCTTAGCGTAATGCAGTAATATATCACAATATTTCTTATGTTTTTCAATAACAGACAGAGAGATAGCTTTTTCAGCTTCACTGCTGCAATCTGGCAGTGGAAGTATTGGTCCTTCTACCACTGATATCACACTAGTCTACAGGAACGTCTTCACAAACATAGGGAACGCCTAAACCCAGTTACAGGTAATTATTAATAAAGTGGAGTCATAAAACTCAGTTATAGTAATGAAAACCCTTCTGCTCCATTCAGACCTCTCTACAGGTGTGTAATGTGTATAAGAGACATAAATGATCTGCCATCTTTCAAGACTATCATCACACTGTGCGTAATGAAGCAGTCATTCAGGAATCAGCTGGTTCTTTTCTGTATCTGTTTGCTTTAGGTATCTTCACCGCCCCGCTGAAAGGAGTGTACGTGTTCAAATTCTCCGTCTATGCTCATGGTCAGTCAAATCCAGCAAGTGCCCACATTATAAAGAATGAACAGTATGTGGTTATGGCACATGCTCAACAGTCTCAGGGTACGTTAAACTCCTCTAAAGGAGTCGTGTTGATCCTGGAGGTTGGAGATGTGGTCTTTGTTAGACTTTGGCCTAGCAGCAGGATTGAGGATAACGAGAATAACCACAACACTTTCAGTGGATACATGTTGTTTCCCTTAAGATAACAGGAGCTTTCATCAATGTGATTCCAATCATTCTGAACCTTTAGTGTATGATTTAAGATGAAAATCATGAGGAATGATTGACATTCCTTCTACCACTGATATCACACTAGTCTACAGGAACGTCTTCACAAACATAGGGAACGCCTACAACCCAGTTACAGGTAATTATTAATAAAGTGGAGTCATAAAACTCAGTTATAGTAATGAAAACCCTTCTGCTCCATTCAGACCTCTCTACAGGTGTGTAATGTGTATAAGAGACATAAATGATCTGCCATCTTTCAAGACTATCACACTGTGCTTGGTAATGAAGCAGTCATTCAGGAATCAGCTGGTTCTTTTCTGTATCTGTTTGCTTTAGGTATCTTCACCGCCCCGCTGAAAGGAGTGTACGTGTTCAAATTCTCCGTCTATGCTCATGGTAATAAACCAAATCTAGCAAGTGCCCACATTATAAAGAATGAACAGTATGTGGTTATGGCACATGCTCAACAGTCTCAGGGTACGTTAAACTCCTCTAAAGGAGTCGTGTTGATCCTGGAGGTTGGAGATGTGGTCTTTGTTAGACTTTGGCCTAGCAGCAGGATTGAGGATACGAGAATAACCACAACACTTTCAGTGGATACATGTTGTTTCCCTTAAGATAACAGGAGCTTTCATCAATGTGATTCCAATCATTCTGAACCTTTAGTGTATGATTTAAGATGAAAATCATGAGGAATGATTGACATATAAACCTGTATTAATAAGAAATAATGTGCACATTTGCAATAGATTACTGTTTGAAAGTTGGTATAATAGACAATACTCATAAGCTCTGAACTGTCTATACATGAATATCACGTGACTCAAAAGTGATTTGTTGAAGTAAAAAATCTGGAATGTCAAATAATAGCTTGTAATAGTAGCTTTTAAGTGCAGCTTATTACTAATCCTTGTTCTGTATCTCTTAATTCTACATTAAGAAAATAGACATTGTGACATTTTCTTTTCCTTGTGTTCTTGAATATTTCTCCAATAAACCAGTAGTACAGTAATAGTTAGATCAAAGAGTATTTATTTTTAAGTCATAATATCATATTTATGTTATAATAATGGCATTGTTGTGTAATATTAGGATTCAAAACCAAGAAGTTTATTTTTCTGTCACAAGCCCCTCATTCTTACCAATAGCTCATTGTACATTGATCTCAAGTCTCACACCAGGCTTCAGACAAGGACTCGAACAAGCCTGATTCCATGAGGGAACGGTGGGACGAAGGGTCCTTCAGCCACAATAAACCCAGCTTCACTGCTGAATCACATTGGGCTGTTGCTTTTGTGAACTGCCTTTTAGTTCTTGGGCAATTTGTTGTTTTTCTTGGAGGCTACATTTTGTATACTAGCTCTGTATCTGGTGTCAAAATGCAGACGTACAACTCTTCACCACCGAAACAGCCTCACAACACAAAAGACATATCTGTGTTTATCCTTGAAGCACAAACATGTATTTGCTTTCCCTGTCATGATCCTGGTATTCTTCTTACACTCTTCCTCCCTCTTCTGGTCACACTCATCATTACATCCGTTTACGCACACACTTTCTCATTCATTATCTCATTCGTTCTCAGCTGTTCTCATCACCTCTCTCTACACCTGTTTCCCACCTTCTCTGATTAGACTCTCTATTTCTAGGCTTTCCTTTCCTTTGTTCCTTTTCAGATTATTACCGAATGTTACGTACCTGTTATCCTGCTGTTCCAGTCCCAGTCTTGTCTTGTCGTGTCCTGTCTGGTGCGTGCTCTTGACTGACTACACTGTTACCTCGCCTCTGCTTTGTCCAACCTCCAGCTACGTGAGTGGTCCACGGTTTGGCGTTCCCGTGCTCTCTACGGACCCAGTCTCTCTCTCCTCCTCCGGGAAATCCCGCTGCCGGTCCTGACCGCGCATTTCTGTTCCATTATTGCTGAGAGACTTTCTGTTTCCTTTGGCTGAGATCTTCTTCTTTTGGATTTTGAACTGAGAGACTTTCTGTTGGATTTATATGCCTACCGGCCACCTGTGTTATTTTCCCTGAACTGTTTTGACTATTAAATATTGTCAGATCACCTTCTGCTTTTGGGTCCTCTCTCCTTGCACCTGACATTCCCATCTTTAATTAAATTGCCTTTCTATTCTTGGAGATTTGGGGATTATTTGTAGATATTTGTCAATTCCACTTATTGGAAGACTGCTTAGTTAAACGCTGATGTGGAAACACTGCAGTCTAGTGGTGGAATGCCATCACTTCACGGGTCGTTAAATCAGCATGCATTGTGGGAGTTCATGGTCAATTTACAATATAAAGCAGCATAGACTTATTTTAAGACAATCATATGCTCTTGCGGGCCACATCAAATTATGTGGTGGGCCTTGAGTTTGACATGTGGCCTACTATAAAGGAGCGTTTGATCTACAGTTACATTAGTACTGGATTGTATGCTGTTTTATGCATCGCTACAGCACAAGACCTGAAACCAGACATTGACACACTGACCGTGGGAAAACGATCAGACATTCGGCCAGAAAACCAATATGTAAGTATTAAAAAATATATATATATAAAAAAACTAAATTAATAATATTTAAAAATGTATTTTGAAAAATTCTAATCTTCCTTCATCTCCAAAATTCTAGAAAAAATTGTTGCTGCTCAACTCCATACTCATCTTTCTTACAATAATTTATATGAACAATTCCAGTCTGGTTTCCGTCCTTTTCATAGCACGGAAACAGCACTACTTGAAATCACTAACAACCTTCTCCGAGCGGCGGACTCTGGTTTATTATCCATTCTTCTTCTGCTTGATTTGAGTTCGGCCTTCGATACTATTTCACACACCATCCTTTTAGACAGACTCTCCTCCATTGGAATTACTAATACACCTCTTAACTGGTTTCATTCATATCTTTCAGGCCGCACTCAGTTTATTCAGTTAAAATCATTCACCTCTCATTCAGTCCCTGTCATTACAGGTGTGCCCCAGGGCTCTGTTCTGGGGCCCCTACTGTTTATTATTTATTTACTTCCCCTTGGTTGCATTTTCCGTAAACATCAGATTAATTTCCATTGCTACGCAGATGACACCCAGCTCTATCTCTCAACCAAACCTAATTCTACACTTCCACCATCTTCCCTTACTAACTGTCTTCTTGACATAAAATCCTGGCTCACTTCAAACTTCCTTAAATTAAATAGCAATAAAACAGAATTACTTCTTATAGGTACAAAATCAACATTAAACAAACTCCATAATTTTTCTATTCCCATTGATAGCTCCTTCATTTTCCCCTCCCCTCAGGTTAAGAGTCTGGGTGTCATCTTCGACAGCACCCTCTCTTTTACATCTCATGTTAATAATGTTACCCGGTCTGCTTATTATCATCTTCGAAACATCAACCGCCTGCGTCCTTTCCTCACGCCTCATTCCACTGCCATTTTTGTTCACAGCTTAGTCACCTCCCGTTTAGATTATTGCAATTCCCTTTTGTTTGGCCTCCCACATAAAACCCTTCATAAACTTCAACTGGTCCAAAACTCAGCTGCTCGTATCATTACTCGTATCTCTTCTATTCATCACATCACTCCTATTTTACAACAGCTCCATTGGCTCCCTATCATTTACCGTATCAACTTAAAATACTTCTCCTTACTTTTAAAGTAAAATTCATAATCTAGCCCCTTCATATCTTTTTGATCTCCTCCATATACCCACACACACTCGTACTCTCAGATCCTCTTCTATTCATTTCACTGTTCCCCGTGTCCGCCTTGTTACTATGGGGAGTAGAGCTTTCAGCTCCTCTGCTCCTCAGCTCTGGAACTCGCTTCCACCGGACCTCCGTAATATTGATTCTCTCTCACATTTCAAATCCAAACTCAAAACTCATTTGTTTAGAATAGCTTACTCCCTTTGACCACAACTGCCCTTTCTTTTAATTGTATTGTATCTCTCATTGTTTTTACTTAAATATTGTTATTGCTGTTGATGATGATGTAAGGTGACCTTGAGTGTCAAGAAAGGCGCCTATAAATAAAATGTATAATAATAATAATAATAATAATATTTTAACCAAGAATAAGACAGTTAAATATGTATTCAATTTGATGGTTGTGCTTACATTTTGTTTTGTGCATTTTCACAGCATGATAAATGTATGATAACGGCGTGTGATATGGTGTCTCAGGGTGAGTGTTACGAACTGCTCTGAGACACAAAGGTTAAGGATCCAAATGCAGTATTTATTTAAAGGGTTATCCACAATCATAATCCAAATCCAGGCAAAGGTCAAATAGTAATAATCAAATAAAGAGACAGTTATTTAACAATATGTAACATTTATACAGTATTAAGGTTACAACCAGTCCTTTGAGGGAAGCCATAATGATGAAGTGGCCCTCAGTGAACATGAGTTTGACACACAATAGTAAAATCCGAATCTTGAGGGGGTTCTTGAGGGGGTTTACCTCTGTCTGACCAGACTGATGCAGGAGCTCAAGTGTTGGTGAGAGGGGTTGAAATGGGTTGTACCATTGTCCCTCTACATTGCATTGTGATAAAGTCACCCTTGGTCTCTGGTCAGGTAATAGTAGGTGTACGACCTTCTTTGCCAATTGAAGGGGTTTCCTTCATTTTGGGCAACAATTTGGATTGTTTACCTAGCCCTCAAGTTACTTAAGTGCCTATGTTAAGTGAGAGCTTTGATTGGCTGTCTCAGTCTTTTCCTGATGTTTTCTCAGTATGTGTGGTGACACGTGCTATGTCTAAACAGACTTCTAAATCCATAGATGAAAGGGGTATGAATTTTAATTTGGCTGATACCTTTTTGAGGGAGTGTGATTGGAAGGATGTAGATAAAATGTGCCTCTTGAACCTCGAATAGTGACAGGTAAGGAAGAGTTAGAAACATCTCAGGAGATTCTTTACAAAGAATTATCAGTTACAAGGGATCAACTCATTTTAGAGCAGAGTAAAGACTCTTCTTTATCTTTTCTGTTTGATGAACTGAGTACTGAGCAAGAGGTGAATGAGCTGTCATCTGGGTATTTCCAGAACGATGGTGTACTAATGAGAAAATGGCGCCCCAAATCTTTATCGGGGCAAGTGAGTGGTGCAATGTCTTTCAAGTCGTGGTACCTCAGGTTTTTCGTAAAGAAATTCTCAAACTAGCGCATGACTGTAGCATGGCCGGACATCTTGGTATAAATAAGACATATAATCGTATATTGCAGAATTTCTATTGGCCTGGTCTAAAAAAAGATGTAGTATCTTATTGTAAGACCTGCCATATTTACCAGATAACTGGTAAACCCAACCAACCTGTTACTCCTTTGCATCCCATTCCAGCTTTTGAGGAGCCTTTTGGTAGAGTTTTAGTGGATTGTGTTGAACAACTGTGAGGCATATCTGGATGACAGTAGTCATATAGCTCAAATAAAAGCCCTATTAGATTGTTTGTTAGCTGCTAACCTGACTGTTAACTTGGCCAAGTGTGAATTTGCCAAGGCTACCATTACACTGTAAAAATAAAAGTTGCTTGGAGGAACCTTTTGGGGTTCTTCACTTTGCCACACCGGCGGAACCGTCTGTAGATCCTCTAGGCACATTTTTCACTCGTGAAAAATCCTCTCACCGGCCCCCGGTCCCTCTAGTGAAGATATTACTGCGCCAAGTCGAGTGCTTACAAGCACTTGCTATGGTATTCCGCCATACAATATAGTTATCCATTTTACACGCTTAGAAAAGCGCAACGTTTTGTTTTGTGTCACCGTCCTAGGTCGAGTTACACTACGCGAGTAACTGTATTTAAATAGGGAAAACGTGGAGGTGCTTGGTAGCTTCTCTGCTTGGCCCATATTAAATGAACTGGGCTAACAAAGTTTCGCAGCAAGACAGAGGGATTTAGTGCACGCACGGAGACGAGAGAGGGTTCCAGCAAGAACCTCAAAGATTGTCAATGCTCCTCCAGTAACCCTACTATGGAGAAAGAGCTTTGAGGCACTTAAATTACATTTTGAAGTTCCTTGAGAATCCGACAGGATATTTGAGGCTCCTTTAGTTTTTACAGTGTACTTATTTGGGCAAAATTGTGGGGCAGGGTTAGGTGCGAATAATTCAGGCTAAAGTTGAAGCTATAGACCTTTTCCCTGTTCCTCAATCTCGTAAGGATTTGAGGAGGTCCTTGGGAATGACAGGCTATTATCGTGCCTTTTGTCCAAATTTTGCAAGTGTAGTGAGTCCTTTCACCAACTTTTAAAGTCCAAAAAGTGATTTTGTGTGGACGAACAGTTGTCAGCAGGCCTTTGATAATGCAAAGGCATTGTTAGTGAATGCTCCTATCTTGTCAGCCCCAAATTTCAAGGTGCCTTTTAAACTGGCGGTGGATGCCAGAGAAAAGGGTGTTGGTGCAGTCCTTTTGCAGGACGATGATTGAGGGGTTGAACATCCAGTGTATTTCTTTTCTAAAAAGTTTAATTACCATCAAAGAAACTATTCGTTAATTGAGAAGGAAGATTTGGCATTGATTTTGGCTATCCAACATTTTGAGGTTTTTTAAGCAGCGGCAGTTTGATTAAGGTGATGACTAATCATAATCCTTTAGTTTTTTACAGCGGAGTTGTACCACCAACCAGGGCTTGATGAGATGGAGTTTGTTTCTGCAGTCATATCCTCTACAAATTCATCACATTAAAGGAAAGGAAAATGTCTTTTGTGTAATGTCTTGCTATGTTCCTGCCTTTGACCTCTGGTCCATTTCTAATTGTGGATTCTTTCATAAATGTGGCCTTTTGGGAGTGGTAAATTCCCATTTATGAGTATGTACCTTTTTCTATTTTGATATAAATTGATTTGTTGTGATTTATTTATTTGTATTAAATAATCCAGGTTATTTAATGTCTTGTGGGTGGAGGTGTTACAGCCCTGCCCCTCTTTTTTTACTTAATTTTTTTTTGTGAGAATTCATTGCCCTAATGAAAACCAGCTGCACCTGTGGCAACAAAAAAAAATGAGAGAGAGATAGACAAAGTCCTGGGGCCCGTTCTTCGTACGTTGCTTAAAACATCCGAGATCAAATTACACATCCAAGATGATATCATCGTGCTAATCATGATCTGGCTAATTAGGTTCTTCGAACACACTTGCCGGATATGGTTAGTATCGCTGGATTGAGTTATCTGAGATAATTGCGCGTTCATGCGCTGGTTGAAAAGGGGATATGTATGGATAGTAGAAACATTTATCAGCAACGCTGCTATTGGCTGTTCAGTGTGGCCAAAGAGCGCGCTCAGTTTTTCTCCTCAGCAGAGCAAGAACTAATAGTCGAAGTTTATTCGGAATTTTAATGTTTAATCAAAACGCCAGGGAACACCTCAAAGTCTACAAAAGCCAGGAGAGAGCAAAAAGTAGCAGACAATTTAAATCCATTAGATGTGGCCATGTTAGATGTTTTTATCACTTATTAGCCTATATATTTGTATTTTAACAATTGCATAATTACTTTGTTCATTGTAATGTCAGAGTCACCACACTAGAACATGGGAACAAATAAAAGTGAAGTACAAAAATATTCTAATAATGGTCATTTTTTGTTATATTATAGTCTCTTTTATAAAAGGCACTGTTAAATAAATGGTTGTCTGTTTATAAAAGCAACCAAGAAAAAGGCTGAGGAAAAAAAAGAAAAGATCTTAGTAGCCTACACTGTAAAATTATTTTTGCTGCATTAAATTAAGGCCGTATAGTCATTTCAACTGTTAAAGGTCCCGTATTATGCCCCTTTTCACAAGATGTAAAATAAGTCTCTGATGTCCCCAGAGTGTGTATGTGAAGTTTCAGCTCAAAATACCCAACAGATCATTTTTTACAGCATGTTTAAATTGTCACCTTTTGGGGCTCAGAAAAAACGCGCTGTTTTAGTGTGTGCCCTTTAAATGCAAATAAGCTGCTGCTGCACGGTACAGGGGGCGGAGCTTCATGAGCTCGCGCTCAGTCTCTCAGGACAATTTCATCTCACGGAATGATGAAATATCAGAAACTCTCAGTAACGGTGTTCATTTCGAGTCGGACAATAATGCCTACAGAGTCAGAGTGCTGTATAGAGATGGAACAGGTATAGTTTAGTAGTTTAATTACGGTTATTATAACGTATTTGTCATCTGCTTGTATGTATCCATTATTTATTAATAGCCTACAAGTCTGCTGTTTCGGACCAGGTCCGAATGATGATACTGATGAGTTTAATAAAGTTTATTGTACATCACACAAAAGATGAAGTGTCAGTTTTACTTCAGAAAATCACCGTAAGAGCTGAGTAAACCCAGTAAGTTATAAGAAGTGCGCAAGTACATAAACGAATTTCGGTAGAGTTGAGGGAGCATTCCTGTGGGCGGAGGTTAGTCAAAAAACGGTTCTAGTGACGTCATTAAAGAAGGAAGTAGAGGGATGTAGTCCAAACGAGCCGTTCGATGTAGGCGACTTCTGTTAAATAAAATATCTCGCTTGGCATTGAACTTTGAGCTTTATAATTTTACAGATATTATTTATGCTCTAACAGCAACATTACACACTAACTAAAGTTTGAAACATGGGGTCACGAAGAACGGGACCTTTAAAGGATTAGTTCACCCAAAAATACAAATTCTGTCAGTAATTACAATATTTCTATCAATATTTAACTAAATCAATATTTATCAATATTTATCAATATATATCAATATTTAACTAAAATAATAATATAAATAGCTATATATTAATATTATTTATAATAATATTATAACTAAAATAAAAAAATTATAATTAAAAACATGTATGTTTTATATATTAATGTTAGCTACAGTATGATAATTAATACAAATGACTTTTTATTAAAATATATATATTATAATATTTTCATATTTTGAACTTTTCATATTTTTTATATTTATTTTTAGCTTTAATTTATTATCACTTTAGTTTTAGTAATTGTAATAATTTGTTAAACTTATTGTTAAACTTATTTTATTTCAGATAGTTGCGAAAGGCAATACTTCTGTGTTTTTCTAAGTTTTTCATCTAATATATTTAATTTGATTTCAGATTCATTTCAATTAACAAAAACTATTTTTAGTAGTTTTTTAGTAAACAACAACCCTGGTTTGAATATATATTAGATTTTGTTGGTAGTATCCTACTTTTCGAAGAACCAAACAATCCAAGATCATGCCAAATCGCCAACAATCAAATCCAGCTAACTGAGTTGGCGACTTACGAAGAACGGGCCCCAGGAGCTTCTTAAATATGTGTCTTTGTTTGAAGAGTGGGTTCTTGAGTTGTGTTCTCATATGATTTCCATGTCTCTACAAACCCCATTTCCAACAGTTTATTAATTTGAGGTTATATTGATATTTACTAGTATTACCTTATGTTCTAGACATCATTTGTTTAACTTTAATTTTATTTATTTTTATTCTATTGAAACCTATCTTGTGAAGTGTCAAAACTGATTTAGGATAACCTGTCATCTGTTCCTCATCACCAAAGACACCTTGTTTATGCAATGAATCACGTTTAGATGAAGTATTACGAAAACTGACCTTATAATGAGCAGCAATTTTATCAGCAATCTAATTTGAAAACCTGAACTTGTGTCGGATTTGCAATAAAATTTGCTAATTGGAACATGGTTAGAATTAAATGTCTAACAATGTTATGGAGAAAAAAAGAAAACGAGCACTACACTAGCCAAAATTCACATCAATCGACTGTGATTCAACAAAGTTACTGAAGTTACTCAAGTAACAAATACAAAGTGTGAGCAGATCAAAAGATCAAACAAAGCCACACAAAATCAATCTGGGACGAGCGCCAAATATGTTACGGCCCAAAAACAACTTTAGCTCGTTTAAACCATACAAAAAGGTAAGGACAGAACATATTAAAAAAATCACAGATGAAATTAAGACTTTTCTGATGTGTAATCCCACCATAAGTTTAATAGGAATGTCCAACAAACAACCATTACTACAAATTCACACACAAAAGATAATAAACTAGATAAAAGATTAACGAAAATAATAACAGTACACAGGTGGAGGAGAGGTAACAAAGGAAAAGAAAGTATGATAACGTAGAGATGTAAAAATATGTGCAGAACACACTTCAGCCTCAGTCTCAGAGTAACATAACTTTAAAGTAAAATTATTTATTTCCTTCATATATCAAAAAGGCTTAACAAAAGATGGGAATAAATCTCTTCAGGAGAGAGTAAGGCCTAAAATAAAAACAGAAAAGAAGCAACAACACAAACTTCCCTGAGCTTCCTCTCTAACCAGAAACTGGAGAATATTTTATATACATACATACATACATACATACATACATACATACATACATACATACATACATACATACATACATACATACATACATACATACATACATACATACATACATACATACATACATACATACATACATACATACATACATACATACATACATACATACATACATACATACATACATACATACATACATACATACATACATACATAATATACATAATATACAAAATAATAAAACACACTCTCCCTACATTTCCCAGATAACCATAATCAAGTGAACAGAGCTAATAAGAAGTTATACACTACATTTAATTACCAACAGAAAATGAAGTAAATGCCTGCTTTCACAATATCTTTTAGTTATCCACAGGTAAAGAGTCAACACTAAAATGATATAATATGTTCCAGGTCCCTCACAAGGATAAACTGGCAAGCCAACTAACCGTTGTTGGCACACAGCAAATGAGCGTAGGTCATCACACACACTCAACACACACACTTTTTTTTTAAACTTTTTTTAAAACTTTTGACAAAAACAGAATTAAAGACAATTATTACAAAAATCAGTCAAGGCAAATCAAACAAAGATCTTCTTTATCAGATCTACTGTGTCCATCTCCTCTCTTGTAAATCTTCCCAAACTCAACACAATGATGAACACATGAGGTCCAGGTGACAACATGGAAATACATTTCAATATTTATTTTACTGCTTGATCATTCGTCAGTGTCGTGTCAAAGAGACCTGGAGTATCAACAACAGTTACGGTCGACCATCAACTTCACCAACTCTCTTTTCACAAACTGTCGTGACTGAATCTAGTCTTAATTCACTGACAAACTCATCTCTTCCCAGAATACTGTTTAATTCACTGACAAACTCATCTCTTCCCGGAATACTGTTTCCTGTTGCACTCTTCCCATTTCCTGTCTTCCCGATCAGAGCAATCCTCAGACACTCCTGATCATCTTGTTCATCTTCAGCACCTGAAAATCACAGAGGTAGAAAGAAAACTTAGTGAAATGAAGCTCAGAACTTTAAAATTGTTATGTTGGATTGTAGAAATTGCAGCTGAATGCTAATTGATTGTGAACAAAAAAAAACAAAAAACATTGTCACTTGCAATAATAAATAATTAAAGCTGCAAGCAGCATTTATCAGGGTTCAAGCATTTTAAGGCCTTTAAGCAGAGAAGGCAATTTACTAATGAAATATGTGGTTTTTAAAGCTTTTTAACAGTTATAGCGCCACCTATGGCCCGATCTCTAATCTATAACCCTGTTATAGCTACCCAAAGGGTAAATGAACAATTACAATAGGGTTTCAGCACTAAGTGCTTGAATTCCCAATAATAATAATAATAATAATAATAATAATAATAATAAACTCAATGGATGGATACTAGGGCTGGGCAAAAAAATATTGATTTCTCCATTTTAATCTATTCTCATTTTTTCGAACCGATATTGATTCTTAAATCCCAATAATCGATTAGTCATCGGGTTTTAACAGTTGATGAATGAATGGAACATTGTTGAGCACATCCCATCCAATAAATCGCAATAATCTTTGTGCTTTGTTACTATTGATATGAAACAAAGTCTCAGATTTCAAATTCCATTTTCTTACGAAATTCAAAAAACAAATACCGTTTTGGCGCTGTGGCGTGAGATCGCTCTGGCTCAGCTCAAGAGAAGCACATGATCTTCTCTTCCGCCTTAATAATACCAGTTACAGCGCCAAATAAACATGAATGAGCATCTGAAAGTGTGTTAAATGATAGAGTACACTTATCGAAATCCATATCATGTCACATGGAATCGCTCAATCAGTGTTTCAACTTTGGAAAGACGTTAGTAAAACAGCTTGTAAACAATGTCATGTAACATAACATTTACCTCAGAAAAACCATATCCAGTGACCATAAACTCGTTGGTCGGCTAGAAAAATGTACTCTAGAGAGGAGCATTTTGCTAAATATATGCACCATATTATATATTCATAATGCATGTTTGAATAAAGCTGGCCTCTACTCTGGACACTTCTGCTGCACCAATGCTTGCACACCCTTGTGTATACCCCTCATATTTGAGCCATTGTCATAGCTCTGCCCCTACAGTTAGTCAACTCCAACCCCAGTTTATCCAGCACCCCAGTCAGTGTTTCTGTGAGGCCTTTACCAGTTGTGTCCTTCACGACTGTGAAGCCAGCAAAAGACTCATTGATGGTGGCATTCTTGTTTTCGTCTGTATGAACAAACAGGATTATTACGGAGGCCAGCTCCTGCTTTGAAATGTCAGGTGTGCAACCCAACTCCACTGCAAAGTACTTGGAGGCTTTGACCTGGGCACAATTTGACCAAGTACACGTTCAGAAATTGAATCTAAAAATTTATTTTGAGTGCACCAGGAAAGATATCCTGTGGTTTCTTTAGAGGCTATCTTTCTAAGATGCTCTGCTAGTGTGACATCATATTGTGCTATGACATCAAGGACACCCAGGAAATTTCCATTTTTAGGATCTCCTAACTTAGCATTCTTCCCCTTCAGTGGCAAGCATTTATGTGATCAACACTGGTTTCATGATGCTGCAGCATTTTTGAAAGACACTGAAAGTTATTGTACCCCACCACAAAGCGTGTCAACAACTCTAGCTCCACCAAAAAGCTTACACACAAAACAATACACTTTATTTGTCCTTTTGGAGTACAGTAACTAATCCCACTGCACTTTTTCTCCATTGGACATTGAACGAAAACAGTATGCTTTGGAAAAACAATCTACTCTTGTCTGATCTTGGATACGGCCCATAGGACATTTCTGTGGGCCATTCTCAACCATACACTGCCTAAATGAGTCCCCAATCTGGTGTGGTGGTGGCCAGTCAGATGGATCTTCTGAGTAAGGTCTTGTCTCAGCCCTCTCCTCTTCACCTCTCTGTTCCATTTCCACCTCCCTCTCCTCTTCACCTCAATGTTCCACATTCTCTTCCACCTCATTCTCCTCCAATTCCTCCTCAGTGGTGAGTGGCTTTACATCTCTGTCTGCACAATTTTTTTACCCAAAAAGGACACAGTGAATAGGTTGGTCAACAGAACTTCAGACCATACTGGACATTTAGTTTTGTGTGATCTAACTAATAGAACTCCTACCTGATGTCATCACCGGTCTCATCTGTACTTGATGCCCGTGTTCTTCTCCACTAAGTCAAATTGTCAAACAAACATTATGTAATAGATTTTCCATATTACTTTTTCCATATTAATAATATTAAGAAATGAATCTGTTGGTATCAAGTGGCTCCCCTACACTTCCACCTAATGTTAGACCTACCTGTTTTCTTCCCCTGTCTTTCCTGATCCACCATCCTCACACTGAATGAAATGAACTCAGTTAAATATAGCAGCCTAAATTCAATTCTTAAATCAGCCTAGTAATGGCATCAGATCTGTTGAAAATGTACTGGCAGAAAGCGATGCATAAGGATGTAGTGTAACGATGCCCAGTTCCAGGAATGCACTAATATTTTGTTGGTTGTACCAGTTTGCAACAGTTATTAGTTAACACTAAGTTGTCAACACTTCGGAAAAAAATATAATTCGTCGTTGCACTACATCCTTATGCATCGCTTTCTGCCAGGACTTTTACATGCTTTTCCCAAATCACTGAAGTGACCTTGACGTCCGGGTTAGCAGTAGCATGAATCTGCCAGCTCTGTGTAGTAATGGTGTTGCGTGATCGAGATCGGCCCACGAGTAAACCGCTGTCTAGTATTGCTCTGAGCTGATAAACTCTTTGCACTGCGCAGCTCAAACAAGTGGCGCGGTTTCATTTGCTTTTGTTTGCCGTGTGCCAGGAAAAAAAAGGTCGCAAAATGAGACCATTTAGTCGCAGTCTAGAGCCCTGTATAGTGCTGTAGTTCTGCTTTACATGAGCGTCACCTGCTGTCAGAGCGAATTTGTGGTTTTTTGCATTGATCTGAACTGACAAAATAGACATTACTGTTGGTTGAACACAAGTTAATAAATATCAATCAACAAAATGTCCTGTGCTCACCACACACCGGCTATAGGTGGAGAGGAGAGATTTGGCTATAGAGTGATGTGTGGCTCACTTACACAGAAGAGACTTTGTTGCTCAGCACATGAAAATAAACTACTTACCGTGATCTCAGACTGTGTTTAAGTGGTTTCTCCACTGCATGGATCTTCATGTGTAGATTCAGGCGACTTTTAATAGTGAAACACTTCCCACACTGATCACACGCGTACAGCTTCTCTCCAGTGTGGATCCTCTCATGTCTTTTCAGATGTGATGAATGACTGAATCTCTTGTCACAGTGTGAACACTTGTAAGGTTTCTCTCCAGTGTGGATCCTCTCATGTGTTTTCAGAGGAGGAAAAATGCCGGACGCAGAGTGAGCAGTTTAACCTGCTGTCTAAAGAGTTGGAGAAGTTCAGGTTGCAGGCTGGGAAGTTAGACATCCTGAGCAGCAGTCAGCTCACAGGGAGCGACTCTCCCGGTTCACCCACCAAACCCCTCACCCTCTCCCAGCTCCTCAACGGCCTCTCTGCCCCCTCCGGGAAAGGTACTGTATGCACTCTGAAGAAGATCATGTGTTGACACTTCCTGAAATAGTTAACAGAGTAACGTAGAAAGCAACATGGTATGGCTTCTTTTGTGCTGAAAATCCATATTTGACATTTTACTGTTTCATTCATTCTAATTAATTTACAAAATAGTAGATAAATAAATTACCTCAAGGACCCTCAACATAATTGGAATATTTTGGGCATCTTTGTCTTTGTTATAAAATCAATTTCATCTGCAAACAAATAATGTTCTCAGAACTAACTAATCATTTTTTGCTGTTTGACAACCAGATAGTGACTTTTTGGCTTAATTGTTAACTATATATATACAGTATATCAATATATCAATGATTTTTTTTATCATTTTGAAGCTGATTTATTTGTTTAAAATAAATGGCATTTGGTTTTAAGTTTTGCCACTTTTTTTAATTAATACTTTTATTCAGCAAGGATGCATTAAATTGATCAAAAGTTAAAGTAAAGACGTTTATAATGTTACGAAAGATTTCTATTTTAAATAAATGCTGTTTAAAAAAAAAAAAATCACAACATATTAAGCAGCAACTCTTTGCAACATTGATAATAATAAGGAATGTTTCTTGAGCACCAAGTCAGCATATTAGAACGATTTCTGAA
Source organism: Leuciscus waleckii (assembly GCA_900092035.1). Classification (NCBI taxonomy): domain Eukaryota; kingdom Metazoa; phylum Chordata; class Actinopteri; order Cypriniformes; family Leuciscidae; genus Leuciscus; species Leuciscus waleckii. Next base: position 36,753 of record FLSR01000174.1, read on the forward strand.
GGATCATGTGACACTGAAGACTGGAGTAATGATGCTGAAAATTCTGCTTTGCATCACAGGAATAAATTACATTTTAAAATATATTAAAATAGAAAACAGTTCTTTTGAATTGAATTAATATTTCAATAGTTTTACTGTATTTTTGATCAAATGAATGCAGCCTTGGTGATCATAAGAGTCTTCTTTTAAACACATGAAAAAATCTTATCGACCCCAAACTTTTGAACAGTAGTGTATAGTTTTTGTCCAAATCCCTTTTGTATATTAATTCATCTACGGGAGTGATTGAATAGTTCACTTCATATTTGTTTATCTTCAGTTTGCCATCTTTTATCTCTTACCTTTCCAATAAGACCAGATGAAACAATATCTAATGCTGAAAAATCTGAAGGCTGATAAGATCAACAGCAGTGATGATGTGCTGAGATGGGGCTGTACACAGTAATGAAGTAATCAGTCACTTTTGTGTGTGTGTGAAGGTAATGAGGATTCAATGAGTAAGATCTCAGAGCTCATTCGGCCTCTGCAGATGACTGAGGGGGAGAAGGTAGAGCTCCTGAACAGGGTTGGCAAACTGTCTAGGCTTTTAAAACAATGGTCCTTCTTGCTGACAGCCATTTTACAAGTTTGTGTGTGCATGTTTTTCTATCCCTGTGTGTGTGTGTGTGTGTGTGTGTGTGTGTGTGTGTGTGTGTGTGTGTGTGTGTGTGTGTGTGTGCAACCTGCTTTATCAAACGGATATTGAGCTGAGCCTATTCATGTGATTCTCTTATTTATACTTTTCAGCTAATAGCACTGATAAAGCACATTAGTATCTTGGATTGGAATCAATTTTTTTTTGCTGTCATCAAAGCCATGGTACACATTGTGTTTCTCAAAGGGAATATCTTGATGAAGGGGATTTGATTTTCATGCAGAAAATGTTATTTGAAAATCCTTGTCTTAAAGACGCTTAAAAATTATGATTGTGTGTATGTGAGCAAGGGTGATGTCAAGGCTAATCAGTGGGGGTGTTTACAACGGGGTGTGTTATGAATGTATATCAGCACTCATGCTTGAGAAATGAATTTAAACAAGCCTGTTAATCAATGTCATGAAAAAGAGAGCAGGAAACGGATGTGGTGGAACCGATGATGGACGAACACACAGACACGCACACCTGCACACAGTCAAATAATTAATTGATGCCATTCAGGGTTCAAAAGCATACCGTTTTTAGCTTCCACACTAAGTTATTGTACCAGCAAACATTATGTATAGCCTAATTAAAGTTTATTTCAGACAACAATTTAAGGGAGAATTTGTTTTAGAGAGCTTTTCTGTCAATCCCACATATGCACACAGACATCAACAACGCATAATGCTAAACTGATTCAGAATTTCTGGAAACATTTGCATCTCTGTTTACAAATATATCACACATGGCCAATCAAGACCAATGCTACAATTACACCCCATTTGGATGAGGTGTTGGCCATGTGAATGCTTTGAATCGACTGGAATAAATGAGTAAAAGGTTAAAACGGACAATTTCTCCTCACTAAGAGAGGATGTAACCAATTTATTATTATAAATCTTTTTGAAAAAAAATCACAAAAAAAACGCTACAGGTTATAGAGAGAAATCTATAGTCTAAAGGAGGCATTGAGTTGAGTCACTGTCCGAGGTGCTGAAACAGCACATTGTGAATGATGGTCCTCTGGCTCTGTCCAAATGCTGCACAAACATTGCAGTCCACCAAATGGCCATGGAGCCTTGGTCTGTGTAGTTTCAGTTGCTGTATCTAGGGCTGTCACAATATCGGATTTTCACTACATGATCATCATGGCCAAAATAATGAACAATAACGATATCAATGTAATATCTATAAATAAATTAAAATAATGCTATCTGTCAAATTTGTCTTAAACTCATACGAGTGTAAGCAAATGGAGAAAGAGTTTATATAACTGTACAAAAGCATAAAAAATAACCTACTGTCAATCAGCACTTCCTGCAGACTTATAGATTCCCGTCTTTTTTCATAAAATGCAAAAAACTTTCACACTGGTGAGCTAGCTTTTCTGCTGGTATCTTTTTTCATGTGCGGGTAGAGTATCTCGCTTTTGTATTTTTGTGCGGCACTAGCTACACACTGGCTGCATCTGAAAGCACATACTTCCCTAATATAAAGCCATGAGGCCACGGGAGAGGAATGGCAGTGAAGCGACACAACTGACACTGGTAGGTCACATGATAATCACAACATGGTGAATGTAGTGCGTCCGTTTTTAGTGGACACGAAGTAGCCTAATTACTTATTCAAAATAAGTACCAACTCAAGAGAGTATGTGATTTCGGATGCAGCCATTGTGTTTTCCTCTTCTTTTTTATCATGGGTGGTAGTCAACATTAAGGTGCAATACTGCCACCTACTGTGTTGGAGTGTCAACCACCTTGATTTTACGTTATTACCTTGTGTGTAGTAATAACATGTTATTGCTCCATATATATACAACCTGTATATGCTCCCAATGAGCCAAATAATGAGAAAGAACCAAATTGCTTACCACAGCTATGCAGACGACCGTACATCCGCCTTGGCCGTACAGCAGAGCATATATCATCTGAAAAATATTGCAAGAATTAGATGCTTTGTTTCCAGACAAGACTTAGAGAAACTTGTGCATGCTTTCATCACCAGCAGGGTGGATTATTGTAATGGACTCCTCACTGGCCTTCCCAAAAAGACCATAAGACAGTTGCAGCTCATTCAGAACGCTGCCGCTAGGTTCTGAGCAGAACCAGAAAATATGAACATATCACACCAGTCCTCAGGTCTTTACACTGGCTCCCAGTTAGATTTAGGATTGATTTAAAAGTATTATTACTGGTATATAAATCATTCAATGGCCTAGGACCTCAATACATTGCAGATATGCTCACTGAATATAAACCCAACAGATCACTCAGATCATTAGGATCATATCAGCTAGAAATACCAAGGGTTCACTCTAAACATGGTGAGTCTGCTTTTAGCTATTATGCCAGCCACAGCTGGAACCAGCTTCCAGAAGAGATCAGATGTGCTCCTACAGTGGTCACATTCAAATCCAGACTCAAAACACTTTTGTTTAGCTATGCATTACTGAATGAGCACTGTGCCACTGTTCGTCCGACTGTACTGTACTGTATTTCATTTTATTTTTCTAAACTGTTTTAATTATTCTTATTTCTTTTTATTATTTTAATTTCTAAAGCACTTTAAATTGCCATTGTGTTTGAAATGTGCTATATAAATAAACTTGCCTTGCCTTGCCTATCAATGATTTTTTTATTTTTTTATGATTTTTTTTATTTATTATATTATCATCTATAACGGTATACTGCAATACCCCTATACATTAAATGCTGTTAGAAACTGTTTCTACGGGCAGATTAGAGATCACTGTGATATATAGTTTGAAAAAATAAATAGTCACACTGAGAAATATACAGTAAATTTGCAAGTATGAGACATAAAGTCATACATTTTGCAAGATATAAAAGTCACAGCTGGGAGATGCAAAGAGATACTGCCCCCCCTGTTTCTGGTAACTGTGTAAAATAAGAAATAAAGTCACACTGTGAAATATAAAGTCTAAGTACAAGATAGAAGGTATTTTTGTGAGATATAATGTCACATTAATTAGATACTTAGTCACTTTGTGAGTAATAAAGTCACAGTTGTGAGATATATAAAGTCATATTGCCAGAAATAAAGCCACAACTGGCAGATATAAAGTGATATGTCAACATATAAAGTCACATTGGAATACAGTATAAAGTCACAATTACGAGATAAAAGGTGAGACCGTGGATTGTGTGAAGTCACAATACTGTACCTTTATATTATCCAAAACAGGCTTCCATACGAAGTATATAATAGATCAAAGGAAGTTTTACTTAAAAAAAAAAGCTCTACAAGCATGTCTTATCCATTATAGACACACCATTTTGAAATCCTTAGAAGTTTTGTTATCATTGCAATGGAGAACCTCTGATAGATCCAATGAGCTGTTCTACAAAACAGTTTTCAGTGTTTGATGAATGAGCAAAAAAAATTGAAATAATTCCCAGTCTGTCTGTCAGGATCACCACCAGTCACTATGCCTGTTTCCTTTACACAATACATTTCCCATAATCCTCCCTGTACACCCTTCTCACCTGCCCGTGACCTACAGGAATCCCTCTCCGGTCGCGCCTTCGGGGAGGGGGGAGTAATGTCAGAGTTATGTTTGTTTTTCCTTTGTGTTTTTTTATTTTTATTTTGTCTTCTGTGTTATTCCTTTGAACCAGTTTTCCCCATGAGTTTCATTCATTAATCCCATTGCCTTGTCCATCACCTCTTTAATTATCTTGTTTGCTCCTTTGTTTGCCTTGTATATAAGACCTCAGTTTCAGTCTGCTCCTTATCCTGTACTGATGTTGTTTTGAGAAATGTAGTGTGTAAAGGAAACAGGCATGGTGACTGGTGATCCTGAAACTGCCATAATGCTGTGTATTATTTGGTTTTGTTGTCAAGAGTGAGGTGAAATTTAGGCTACATTAGTGAAAATGGGAATGCATCTGTTTCTGGCTATTTATGTCCTATTCATTCAGTTGCACCTGCAAAACGCATATAATAACTGTTATATATCAGTCAGCCCAAAATGAGTGGATAAACAAAGGAGAAGAAGTAGAATGGGAAGAAAAAACAAACAAACAATGAAATCATTTACAAGGTGGGGAGCTATTTTGCTTGTTTTGTTGAGTTATTGCTTTGCTTTTGTGAACACCCAGTCCTCTTGTGGAAGCTTTTCAGCAAGCGGCCTTACATATTTGCAGGATAAAAGAATCAATTACATCAGAAGCACAAGGCAAACTAATCCGTCTACGAGCTATTGATAAACACAGAATTGAGAATACAGGAAGGTGGAAATATTAAGTGTCTCTTAAGGGTGAATGCAGACAGGAAGTGGGGAATGTGACGGGGCAGAGACAGAAAAGGAAGCACTGCCATGAGTAGCTTTTACATGCATGAATCACAATTAAGCTCTGTCATGTCACAGTCAACCAGAGCATCTGGTGAGGAAGGTATTTCAACAGTTATCTAAAAACCGCAAATCCTTTCATTCCCCCTACAGTATGTCGACTGACTCTAATTCAGTAGCAACAATCACCCTTTCAACATTTATCAGGGTAGAGACATACTTTTAAAGGGGTGGTATAATGCCCTTTTCACAATATGTAAAATAAGTCTCTGATGTCCCCAGAGTGTGTATATTAACTTTTAGCTCAAAATTCCCAACATATATTCTTATGTAGCATGTTAAAATTGTCACTTTTTGAGGGTGAGCAAAAACACATCGTTTTTGTGTGTCCCTTTAAATGCAAATGAGTTGCTGCTCTCAGCACAGGGGGCGGAGCTTCAAGAGCTAGTGTCCTTTTACCTCACACAGACATGCACTGAAAATGTCAATGTTTATGTTCAAACTAGAGTCAGACAATGATGGAGAGACTCAAGAAGTTTATGTAGCTTATGTGTAAGTTATCTTCTAGTCATTGAGACCATCTGTGGGACAGTGAGAGCATGGCTCCGTGCTGTCCTGTGCTGTATGTTTGGACCCAGCAGCCTACACAAATATCTGATGCCATCACCTGAGAATCTGTACCTCTCAGTCAGATATTCATCTGAAAAGGCCAATGGGTCTGCCCTATCTCGGAAGACTCTTTCATGCCTGAATGCTCGTCTGAGTATTAAAACTTCCTCATCAACTACATCATCCAACAAAGGGCAAGCCATTGTGAATAGGAAACACACAAATCTTTAGTCTATATATACTACATTTGACCTCGTTACGGACTTAATTTAAACCACATTTGCAACTTCATGAGCCATTTCTTATCTCATCAACTGCAATAAAATATATTGATATTTTTTCTCATTCAACAGTACATTTCTACTCTATACTTGCATATATAGATATACATAGTCTTTATTCTATTTCTCATATTGTATAGTATAGTTCTTTTGCACTGTGTTGGCATTCATTGTGGACAGCAAAGTGATAATTACTCAGGAAAATCTGCTTTCCTCACTGGGTGTATGACAATAAAAGCTTTAAATCTCGAATAATATATATATTCATCAAACCTCTGACTGTGAAATGAACAGCAATTTTCAATAATAACTAAAATAACAGTACGCATACTTAGATGAATGACAGTATATCTAGTATTTTAATGCAGGACCATGAAGTGACTAAAACACATTAATATCTAGTAGGAGTTAGGGAGGAACTAGCCGATAAATCACTAGGATTAATCTTAGCCTGGTTGTTAGCCTGCTCCGGAGCTAGCTGCAAAGTGTAAATCTCCATAGTAACTTAATGTAGATTAATTTAGCCTCCCTTCATGCAACCGAGTCAGGGCTAAATTCAGCCAGGATAACTGGAAAATCCCAGCTTAATCCCTTATCTTGCTTTTGTGCAATACCCCCCAGATAATAAAGGATAACCTAGCAAGCCAACTAACTGTTGTTGGCACACAGCAAATGAGCGTAGGTCCCACACTCAACACACACACTTTTTCTGCAACATTTTGACAAAAACAGAATTAAAGACAATTATGAAAAAAATCAGTCAAGGCAAATCAAACACAGACACAATAGAATTTTTTCTGAAAAAATACACATAGATAATATCAGAATCCTAAGCAAACAGAATATTAATATACACTGTGAGTCAATCAACCAAAGGCTAGATTTAAGGCTTTACAGCAACTATCCCTGAGAGCCCAAATCTGCTCCTTATACATTTCCTCTGCTTTAGTTATGCCATCATATTTCTCCTGCATCCTGTATAATTACATTCATACCATGTTGTTTTCTCTC
>FLSR01000174.1:44050-59226 GCA_900092035.1 Leuciscus waleckii
CTGGAAGAAAACAAAACTAGAGGTATTTCGCATTTCATGGAAGGAGAGCTCGATTGCATACAGAGAAGCCTTAAAAGCTGCTAGATCTGCTTATTTTTCAAACCTATTAGAAGAAACTAAACTAAACCCTAGGTATTTATTTGAAACAGTGGCTAAATTAATGAAAAATAAAGCTTCAAGCCCAGAAGTTTCCAAGCAGCACAGAGTAATGACTTTATAAACTTCTACACCTATAAGATTGATAATATCCGGGACAAACTTATAACTATGCAACCGTCTACTACAGTATCGCATCAACCAGTGCATTGTAGCCTCCCTGAGGAAAAATTTTATTCATTCATTGCTAATTTACAATTATACATTTCTAAATTGCGTCTAATTACTATTCTAAATGAGCCAGCATCACGCCATTAAACGTCAGAGCCCGCCAAGGGGGCGCGGCCTTAGCCTATATTAGTCCCCGAAAAACGCCATGATTTTAGCAGGTTTACGACTGAAGCGACAACTTGCCAGGTTACTATAGTGCGGCCGGCTACGCAATACTCGTTCCCTACTCTCAGGGAACTGAGGTTATGATAGTAACCGAGTTGTTCCCTTTCGAACGGTCACTTCGTATTGCGTAGCTTAACGCAGTGGGGACGTCTTGCAAAACACTGCACTATAAGTAACTGGTTGTCTACTGCAGCTCAGGACCCCTCAACTCAGGATTTACACACAGTTCTACAGTATAAATTACTACACCTGCTGTTAATATTTACATAGGTCAGGTAGAAAAATTGCCCATAGGTTGTTTTAAAAGTGAATTTGATGAGAATTTGATTAGACCAAAATAAACAAGCTTTATGCATTTTGTTTGTGATTTGTGTCATTCTACATCTGACATAATACTTTTATGGTAAATGTGATGTCCTAATTATAAAATATAAAAATCACCAGAAAGAAATTACCACTGTAGCGTCTGGACCAATACGACACACACAAATTATTCATTTATTTAATCAATAATCCAGCAAACTCACTCTCCCAAAATGCCTGTGAAACTTCCCCCAAAAACTAACATCCCAAATGAAGCTAACACACTGGCAGAACGCGGTGTCTTGTTACAGGACATATTGAGACTGATAAGAGGATTTTACGATCCAAAAGAATGTCCAGAAAGCTGCGACTTAATTCTATGTATTCTATAACCATTTGAGAAATGTGTAAACGTATCTAATTTTCCGATTCATGATTTTCCTTTTATGTGGTTGTCTTTTGTATTCTTGTAAACTCTATTGGGTTCATATTTCAGACTTTGGATAATATTATTAACCAAATCAAATGTGTGGCATCTTTGGTATCTATAAACTCCAATTTTCATCCCCGTTTTGTTAATTTACATTACATTCTGCTAACTTTGTGACGCATTAGTATTATAAGCATCTTAAAGATTCTTGTGTTAAACATCCAATCAAATTGCATGTTCAAAGGGACAATGGGTCGTAAAATTTCCCTCCAAAGGGAAATCTTCTCATTGGCTCACACAGCTCCAGAGGTTGTGCCATCTTCAGCCACTTGGTGTTTTATGCCCTGGTTAACTTTCTAAAATTTGCTAATTGAAAGTAAGTAGCTTTTGTGCCTCACAAGAAACTAACATGAGATATTTCTTTCAATTAGTTATCAAATGAAGAAACATAGAAGATCTTCAGGCTACTGATTCTACATTAATTCTATGCCAGTTTCATCATGAAGTGAATGTATTTTTTCAGGTTCTAAATGTTATTCTGAATGGACAATCAGGGAAATTCTATGAATAAAAAAATAAAAATACAAATTATCAGTGTGATTTACTTTGTGTAGTTTTGGGGTGATGTGGGTTCTGTTTGCTTCCAAATTAGGGGAAAAAACGTTTTAAAAGTAATATAATTAATATAAAATAAATCTCTAAAAAATGATTTGCCAATACAAATGGTTTACAACCATTAAACCCTTTGAGGGCCGTAGAGTTCTGTAGATTTGTTAAAGGGACTGAGCTCTCATTAAATGGTTATATATCTAATGTAATTTATAAAAAAATTCTTTATGTATAATCAGCTGACTGAGGACCCCTAGTGGGTGTTGAGAAGCACTGCAGTAACACTGCATCCAGCAGGGGGCAGTAGAGAAACACACACTTAGCGGTTCCTAGTTCAGGAGGAAGATCACAGCGACCCCTTCCTCACCTTAAAGCAGCATGATGGCGGCCGCGTTGAGAGGAAGCCTTGTAACATTGGCCAAGGTGAGTCTTGAAACATGATGCTGTCATTTTCTCATAGCTCACACTGAAATATTATTAATCTATGTTTGGTCCACGGCCAAATACAAAGATTGGGGAATAAACTGCTGTCTGTAGACGTGTTTAAGTTCAGATTTGCGTTACACATGACGATGGGTAAGTTAACGTTACTGGGAAAAATAGTATAAATATTAGATGACAGCTCACGGGCGAGGTCCATTAAAACTCGTCTGTACATGTATTGTATTTTATTATTACTATTTAATTATTATTTGCCATAATTTTAGACACACAGAAGGGTTGTTTACAGAACATTTAAATGGATAGTTCACCCAAAAAAATGTAATTATGTCATAAATTGTTCCAAACAGGTATGAATTTCTTTCTTCTGTTTGACACAAAAGAAGATATGTAAAGAATGTTAGTGAATAACCAGACACTTGACGACACCCGTTGACTTCCATAGTAGAAAAAAAAAAAATACTGGTTACTCCTCTGGTTATCAGTATTCTTTAAAATATCATCTTTTGTGTCAAAGGCTGTCAATATTTTTGGGAAATGATGCAAGGGGAATGTATTCTCTTAATTAGTTGACTTAAAATGTAAAACATTTTGGCTAATTAATTGGCCTGGGCTTTTAGGATCTGAAAGACCTTTTAGAACCATATGGATAGTTCACGCAAATCCATTTTCCAATGACTGAATAGCTCTTTAATTATCAAGACTGTTAAATTCAGAATTTAAATTCACTTCATAAATAACAGCCTGAGCTGTCTGTGATGTCAACCCATGATAGCCCTTGGCTTGTGTTGTTTTTGACTCCTCAGGGTCTGAGTGCTGCCCGTTTGCAGCCGCTGTGCGCCCGCTCCCTGAGTTTGACCGGTCAGAATTTTGTGGAGAGTCCCCCGGCCCGTGCTGACAGCACCTTCAAGGTCACCATGGTCCCTGGAGATGGAGTTGGACCTGAGTTGATGACTGCTGTCAAAGACGTTTTCAAGGTACTGATGCACTTTCTCAGCCATTTTTTCAAAGACTTGAAGAATTTTTTAAACATCTAACCTTCAGTGGCATTCTTAGCCGATATACTCACGGTGAAGTTCTTTCATCCTTCACTTAGGGGTAGATGAAGTTTGAAATACTTTTGCAGCAGTACACTGTGTAGACTTGCATCTATGCTTGTTTCCAATTCCCTTTTCACTTCACCCTTAAGGCAGCTGATGTTCCTGTGGAGTTTGAGGAGTTTCATCTGAGCGAGGTGCAGAACATGGCCAGTGAGGAGAAACTGGAAGAGGTGCTGTCCTCCATGAAGAACAACAGAGTTGCCATCAAAGGTAACATTTCTAACAGCTGATCACATTTTAATACAGTGGCTTTTAATTCAACATGTTAAATTAGTGCAAGCTGATTTATATATTGATGTACTGACATACAGTAAATTAATTTGGCACTTAAAATAAATGTTATAATTCTCTTTGTGCTTAGGAAAGATTCACACTCCTATGGAGTACAAGGGTGAACTGGCATCATATGAGATGAGACTGAGGTACTTTGTCGTATTATCATGGCTGCTTTCTACTACTCGTGGTTCTCCCACTAGTTTTAGATTAATTGGTTATTTCTTGTGTTATAATGTACAGGAGAAAGCTAGACCTGTTTGCCAATGTGGTTCATGTGAACAGCCTGCCCGGTTACAGCACCCGCCACAATAACCTGGATCTGGTCATCATCCGGGAGCAGACAGAGGGAGAATACAGCTCTCTGGAGCATGAGGTATTTGTTGTGCTTATAATTTATTTCTTTTAAAGGCATTTAAGTAAGGAAGAATAGATGAAGAGGCCGAGGTGGTAATTTAGCAAAAACTTTCATGAATAAAACTTTTAAGCCAATTGTCCTCAGTGAACTAGCATTTTTTCACGCGGCTGGCGTATTTTTCCAATTGTTTTCAATGGGAGCGCCAGGTTTTTTAAACGCCATGAGCGTAACGAGGCGGTGAGCATTTTTTTTCACGCTTGAAGCGCTGGGTGCCCATCGTTTTTTACCGGTCGCCAAGGGTTGAATAATGTTCAACTTTGGGTAAAACACAGCGCTCATCACTGTCACTTTTTACCCAACCGTCCAATCCGTGGAGGAGAGGCGGGACTAATACCACACCGACCAACCGCCACATTTTGCTTGCACAAAGTCAACAGATGACAACAATAAGCATAATAACGGAACAAAATAATGAACACATAGAATCACATAGAATATAGAATCAACACAGAAACAAAATATGTGTGAAATGAGATTTAACACTTTCGCGGATATTCCGTATCATAACAAGCAAACCGTCTGCACTGCCAAAACGCTCTCAAGCGCCCATAGCTAGGTGTTTTCAGCTGGCTAAATGCTTTGGTGGACACACGGCCTTATGCTGCATTTGTTTGATCAAAAACACAGTAATATTGTGAAATATTATTACAATTTATTATTACATTACTCCATTCCTCAGTGTCACGTGATCCTACAGAAATCATTCTGATGTGGTTGGTGCTCAAATCATTTTTTAAAATTATTATCAATCTTGAAAACAGTTGTGCTGCTTAATATTTCTGTGGAAACTCTTTAATGAGTAGAAAGAACAGCATTTATTTGCATTATGAATGTCCTTACTGATAATTTAAAGCATGCTTGCAGAATAAAAGTATTAATTTCTTCTTTTTTTTTAATTAATAAAAAAAAAAAGATAATGTACCTCTGCATCATGAGCACGTCTGTGTATGAAGAGCGTTTCAGGAGTGGTCGAGTGCTTAAAGATCATCACCAGGGAGAAATCTCGCCGCATCGCTAAATTTGCATTCGACTATGCCACCAAGAAGGGCCGCAGCAAAGTGACCGCTGTCCACAAGGCAAACATTATGTAAGTGTGATGGGATATTTCTGCCCATACAGTTTTGGAAGCTCAATGCATAGACTCACTCGCCTTGGATTATCTCCACAGGAAGCTTGCGGATGGTCTCTTCCTGCAGAGCTGTGCAGAGTTGGCTGAACTTTACCCCAAGATTAAATACGAAACCATCATCATTGATAACTGCTGCATGCAGGTATTATTTCCAATCTTTTATTGGTGGCTGGCAATGAGGATGGCCTATAAATATAGTTAACATCTTGTTCTGTGTCCCACAGCTGGTGCAGAATCCATATCAGTTTGATGTGCTAGTGATGCCTAATCTCTACGGCAACATCATCGATAACCTGGCGGCTGGGCTTACACTTTTATTTTTCAAAGCCAACTGCAATTGTATAGACTGTATACAATTTATTCTGTTAAATTCTATTTATTTAATAAATCTAATATCTATTGCTATTCCGCGTGTGGTCTTTCCCTACTCTGTTGCTTGCTTTGAGCCAGGCTTGTAACAATAGTATGATAATTTGTGGGATTGTGAGCGTTTTCCTCAGAGCTGACTAAAGGCCCTTTCACACCAGATGCGTAACGAAAAAGCGAAACGAAAAAGCGAATAGTTCGTGTGCGAATAGTTCGCATCAAACCATTCACATCAGCCGCGACGCGAATTTGCGACGTCTGTGACGTTCAGAGCTTCAACATTCCAAAACTTTCGTGCCGACAGCTGAGAACATGGACACTTCATGACATGACAATGTCAGCTGAGAATGACAGCTGAGAACATGGACAAACATAACAATCTGGGGTTCAGGTCAGGAAGCAGACAGACTGGCTAAACCGACCGTCTGCTAGCTGTCTCACGTCACCGAGGTCAGATAAATCCCATCACATAGAGTCTCTTTCACCTAGATATCATCATATAGAGACTGTGTCTGTTCCCCGAACTAGGAAATACAAAAAACTCCTAAACCCATTCAAGGGTAACATTTTTATTGATGTTCAACAAATAAAAAACAGATATAATACGGATGAACAAATGATAAAGCTTGGGTTGCTGAATATTCGATCCCTTACTTCAAAAGCAGTCATTGTTAATGATATGATTACTATAATCTCGACGTGCTGTGTTTGACAGAAACCTGGCTAAAACCAGACAATTATATTACTTTAAATGAGTCCACCCCGCAAGATTACTGTTATAAACATGAACCTCGTCTGAAAGGCAAAGGGGGAGGTGTTGCCGTAATTTATAGTAATATCTTCAGAATTACTGAGAAGACTTGTTTTAAATATAATTCTTTTGAAGTGTTGTTCCTAAATGTAACACTATCTAGTGTAAATGATAAATCACGTTTAACTTTTGTGCTGGCTACTGTATACGCCACCAGGGCACCATAAAGATTTTATCAAATAATTTGCTGATTTTCTATCAGAGTTAGTACTGGCTGCAGATAAAGTACTAATTGTTGGTGATTTTAATATACATGTAGATAACGAAAAAGATGCATTGGGATTGGCATTTAAAGACATTCTGAACTCTATTGGAGTTAGACAACACGTGTCAGGACCTACTCATTGTCGTAATCACACTCTAGATCTAATATTATCACATGGAATAGATGTTGATGCCGTTGAAATTCTGCAGCAGAGCGATGACATCTCAGATCATTATTTAGTCTTGTGTAAACTTCATTTAGCCAAGGCTGCAAAGTTGACTCCGTGTTACAAATATGTTAGACCTATCACTTCTGCCACTAAAGATTGCTTTATTAATAATATTACTGATCAGTTTCATCATCTCAGCATACCAGATAGCTTAGAAGAACTCATGTCTTCTTCATAGCCTGCAGGTAAATGGACAGACCCCAAAATTGGCCAATTACAGCACATAAACAAATTCTGTTGGCATTCATTTAAATAGTAGTCATCATTAATTAAGCATTATCTATCAATGACTTCATGATGTGTGTGGCCCCTCAACTAAAGTTGTGACTTGGTGCTTTGAAACACTGATGAACAATGTGTTTTCATTATGATCTGAGTTATCCAGCATGTTCATGTCTTCTTCATAGCCTGCAGGTAAATGGACAGACCCCAAAATTGGCCAATTACAGCACATAAACAAATTCTGTTGGCATTCATTTAAATAGTAGTCATCATTAATTAAGCATTATCTATCAATGACTTCATCATGTGTGTGGCCCCTCAACTAAAGTGGTGACTTGGTGCTTTGAAACACTGATGAACAATGTGGCATAACTGTGAAATGACATGAATATGAACATGAAAGTTCAAGCCTTTGCAAACAATGTACTGTGGACACAAATGGACATTGATCTTAACTTGCAACGTGATCTCATGAGAATACATTTTTAAAGTGTAGTTCTACCATACGTACATTTATTTATGTTTTATACACACAGAAACATATAATACTGACGTATTTACAGCACTAAAATGTATAACATTTACGTATTGACAGCACAAAAACGTAATTTATTTACGTATAAACAACTTACAACGACGTACAAATTTGGACGTATTCCTATATTAACTTGTGCATATTAAAATCATTAATGTTTTGACTCTATTGCATTCAATTGTCTTATCAATTAAATTTTCAGTCGCATTTATAAATACAGTTTAACGTTACTCATAACGTTAGCCTACTCATAAATAATAACATTTCGCTCTGTTTGTGCCTTCTGCTGCAAACTCGTTTCGGAGGATTAGCCTACGGTGTTAAACAAGAACACACTTTAAAACCTTAAAAATACCTTCTTTAATCGTTTAACCATTTTGTAATATTTGGTTTATTTACCGTGAGACACAAAATGCGTTTTCTCCTATAGACCCATAATACACTAAAACACAACATAAATTCACAAAAGAAATAATTTATTAGCTTAATGTGAGCCAAATCTTTAGAATCCATACGTTGTTTGCAAGAAACAGATCCAAATTCAGCCCTTTATCCAGTGATCTTCATCTCCATTTCTCAGCGGAGACCGTCCGTAAACGTCAAATCCCGCGCTCGTGGTGAATTCAAATTCAAAAAGCGTTACGACATGTTTTACGGCAGTGATATCAAACGCTCATTGGCGACATGCCGTGTTTAAGTTGGTGTACTACATTTGAAATGGAGAAGCGCGCGCACCTTCACAGAGCGAACAGCAAACCGAAACCGGATTAACATTTTCATGCATTAATAACTTAAATTCTGCTCTGTAACGTTACCTCATACAAAACTATTATACTGCCAGAGAGGACTGCGACACATCGTCATGTGAACGACTTTTGGTACCGGTTTTGACATTTTCTCAATAAATAAATGATTGTGATTGTCTGTGTTGTTTTAATTTATAAGCCTACGTAGTTTTAAGAAATTGTTAGGTTTAGTGGTAGGGGAATGGATTAGTGGCTCAAACTTTCTTTTAATGCTATATTGTTAATAAAACTGCCATTTCCCTACACATATCTGTCCATTACGTTTTATCCTTTTAATATTGTCTATACAATGGGTATGTTTAGGTGTGGGAGTAGGGTTAAGGGATCTTACATTTATAATCTATAAAATGGTAAAAAGGGAAATTATACAGATATCTTTGTGATATGAAATATTCGTAAATAGTTTAACGTACGTTTTTTTAGCTGTAAAATCGTAATAATGTTACGTTTAAACGTTGCAGATACGTCCATATTATACGTTTCAGCATATCCAAACGTACAAAAAAGTACGCTTTCTATCTTTGAAAATTACGTATTAATACCTGCGTATTAACAATGAGACCACAGGCTGTAACTTTACTGCTTTATTCTGAAACGGTATAAACCAGTTAAATCAACAGCTGGAAAGAGCTGAGAAGGAATTCAGTACATACACCATGAACTTTATTTTAAGTGCCTGTATATCTGAAAACTCTTTACAAAACCATAAAGCTGTTTTACAATTTCATGATATGGAGGAGTCACATCAGTAGCTTTATACATTAAAAGGTGACTCTTTACCCAAAAAGAGATCAAGCTGTTTGTGAAACATTTTTTTTTAAACCGCTTTATGGTTTTTAACTGGTTTATACCATTTAAGAATAAAGCAGTAAAGTTAAGATCAAAGTCCATTTGTGTCCACAGTACATTGTTTGCAAAGGCTTGAACTTTCATGTTCATATTCATGTCATTTCACAGTTATGCCACATTGTTCATCAGTGTTTCAAAGCACCAAGTCACCACTTTAGTTGAGGGGCCACACACATGATGAGAGCAGCCAGAAAAATGAAGCGCAACTGGAAGAAAACAAAACTAGAGGTATTTCCCATTTCATGGAAAGAGAGCTCGATTGCATACAGAGAGGCTTTAAAAGCTGCTAGATCTGCTTATTTTTCAAACCTATTAGAAGAAAATAAACAAAATCCTAGGTGTTTATTTGTAATAGTGGCTAAACTAACAAAAAAAAAATCCTCAACCCCAGACGTTTCTAAACAACACAGCAGTAATGACTTCATGAACTTCTTTACTAACAAGATTGATAATATCAGGGAGAAAATTATAACTATGCAACCGTCTACTACAGTATCGCATCAGGCAGTGCATTGTAGTCTCCTTGAAGAAAAATTTGTTCATTCGTTGCTATAGGAGAGGAAGAATTTACTAAACTCGTTAAGTCATCTAAATCGACAACATGTATGTTAGACCCTATACCGACTAAGCTACTGAAAGAGATGCTCCCAGAGGTCACAGATCCTCTTCTTAATATCATTAATTCATCTTTGTCAATAGGATATGTACGGAAAAACTTTTAAGCTGGCTATGATTAAACCGCTTGTTAAAAAAAATGCAACTTGATCCTACAGAATTAGTCAATTATAGGCCGATCTCGAATCTGCCTTTTCTGTCAAAGATACTAGAAAAGGCAGTATCCTCACAACTGTGTTCCTTTTTAGAAAGAAATGATATCTGTGAGGATTTCCAGTCAGGATTTAGACCGTACCATAGTACCGAGACAGCTCTCATTAGAGTTACAAATGATTTGCTCTTATCATCCGATCGTGGTTATATCTCTCTCTATTAGTGTTACTCGATCTAAGTGCGGCATTTGACACTATCGACCATAACATTCATTTAAATAGACTCGAAAATTATGTTGGCATTAGTGGAATTGCACTAGCATGGTTTAAATCATACTTATCTGACCGTTATCAGTTT
Organism: Leuciscus waleckii; assembly: GCA_900092035.1. Classification (NCBI taxonomy): domain Eukaryota; kingdom Metazoa; phylum Chordata; class Actinopteri; order Cypriniformes; family Leuciscidae; genus Leuciscus; species Leuciscus waleckii. The sequence goes on from FLSR01000174.1 coordinate 54,394, forward strand.
GTAGCAGTAAATGAAGAGATGTCTTATCGTTCACAAGTTCAGTATGGCGTAGCACAAGGCTCAGTCTAGGACCGTTGCTGTTGTACTCTGTACATGCTACCATTAGGAGATATCATTAGGAAGCATAGCATTAGTTTTCACTGTTATGCTGATGATACTCAGCTCTATATTTCTTCACGCCCAGATGAAACTTACCAATTCACAAAATTAACGGAATGCATAGCTGATATAAAAAATTGGATGACTCGTAATTTCCTTCTACTTAATTCTGAAAAAACAGAGATTCTAATTATTAGACAAAAAACGTCCTCACGTAATAATCTAAAATACTCTCTAACACTTGATGGCTGCTCTGTTAAGTCCTCATCGTCGGTTAGGAACCTGGGGGTGCTCTTTGATACCAATCTTTCATTTGAAAGTCACGTGTCTAGTATCGCATTTTTCCATCTTAAAAATATATCTAAATTACGCCATATGCTCTCATTGACAAATGCGGAACAGTTAGTTAATGCGTTCATGACTTCAAGGCTAGATTATTGTAATGCTCTACTGGGTGGTTGCCCTGCACGCTTAATAAATAAATTACAGCTGGTCCAAAACGTAGCAGCTCGAGTTCTTACCAGAACCACGAAGTATGACCATATTAGCCCAGTTCTGTCAACACTGCACTGGCTCCCTATTAAACATCGTAAACATTTTAAAATATTGCTGATTACTTACAAAGCACTAAATGGTTTAGCTCCGCAGTACTTGAGCGAGCTCTTAACGCATTATAGTCCTTCACGTCTATTGCGATCTCAAAATTCCGGCCAGTTAATAATACCTAGAATATCAAAATCGACTGCTGGCGGTAGATCCTTTTCCTATTTAGCACCAAAACTTTGGAACAATCTTCCTAACATTGTCCGGGAAGCAGACACACTCTGTCAGTTCAAAGCTAGACTAAAAACACATCTTTTTGACCTAGCATACACATAACACATTATAGACTTCTATAATTCCATATTAGGCTGCATAGATTAGGCCAGCCGGAACCGGGAACACTTCCCATAAATCCTTATGTACTCGTTACATCATAAGAAGAATGCGTCTACGCTAATATTAGTCTCTCTGTTTATACCGAGGTTTACCGCAGTCTGTCGGATCCAGGCCGTATCCAGATCTGAAGAAGGACCAGCGCCTGGACGCGACGACAATGCAGTCCTGAAGTGTCAACAAGACTCTCCGTTTCCTGAAGTGAGGTGGACCTCGGCCGTATCCAGATCAGATGGTGGATCTGCACCTGGACCTAACCATGACGCATCCTGAAGTGCCAGCCTCATCAGCCCTGTGAAGACCTCATCGACACGACCAATCTGACTTCTGACCTGTAACGCTGCCTGGATCATTATCATACACTGTTCGCTCGTTGGCCAGAGGAGAACTGGCCCCCGACTGAGCCTGGGTTCTCCCAAGGTTTTTTCTCCATTCTGTCACCTGATGAAGTTTTGGTTCCTTGCCACTGTTGCCTTGGCTTTTGGCTTGCTTAGTTGGGGACATTTAATATTCAACAATATTATTGATCTGCCTTAATGGCGGTGGACGATGATGCAATTTTCTTCTAGAAACAAACTTTGTTGTATTATTTTCATGTTATCATTGTGAAGCTGCTTTGATACAATCTCTATTGTAAAAAGCGCTATATAAATAAACGTGACTTGACTTGACTTGACATTATGCAGCACGGGTCCATCACAATGAAAATGTGTTGGCAAGATGTGTCTAAACAGGTGAAAAGTGCTTATGGTTTTGCCAAAAGAGTGATTGATTCAATCAGTGGGTTCAGGCAACTGAGCATTTGGTTCAGACAATAGGGTTTAGTGTTTTAGCAATTGAGAAAAACTGTAACAAATGGAAAGCATAATGTTCAGGGCCATACAATTTGTTCATTGTACAGTATACAGCCTACAGTATACGATACTAAAAGGGACAAACATCAAAGGAGTAAACATGTGATCAATGTGCTTCTTCTTGTCTTTGGGCATCATTTGAAACCGGTTAAATCAGTTTTGAGTGGTTGTGTTCTCTATTTGTATTTGATTGTTGCCACTTGTGTTTACCAGTATGGTGACATTAGAGTGCAGAATGTGTTTAGAGAATGAGAATGTGTTTAGAGTTTTGCTGAAAAGTCTAAGTGAGATCTGCAAATTGTGTTTTGCCATGTGAAATGATTTAAGGTATTGACAACAGACTGCAAAATTAGCTAAATGAGTTCAGGCAACTGAGAACTTTGTTCAGCCAATGGGTTTTAGTGTTTCAGCAATTGAGAAAAACTGTAAATGGCTGATATAGAATCATGGAAGGCATTTTAGCCAGAATATTTGTTGTTTAAATCATCTCACAGGCAGGCATGACTTTGAATGAACTTTTTTTTTTTGTCTCAAATCAAGCCTTTCATAAACATGCATATAAGATTCCTATTTGAATATGTAACATAATTGGAGCCGCTCCTAATTGGAATCAGATCCTGGATATACTGGAATTCCTTTTCCAGGATTGATGTTGCTGTTTTCTTTTAAGCTCCGACAAACGTCATCTAAGCCAGTAATACTGTCTCCTTCAGGTCCAGTGGGTGATGTGGAAATGAAATAATTCATGAGAGATTCAAGGCTCTTTCCTCTGTCGGCATTACAAGCTCAACGCCGCCCTCTGCTGTCACTCTCTCTTCTGACATATGTGATTGACTGTTAGTTCTGGGGAAACAGGATGAAGGAAGAAGGAGAAACGGATGAGGAACTAGAAAATAGACTGCTTGCATTAGCTATATATTAACATGCATTTGTGAGTGAGAGAGACTATATTAACATTTATTAGTAGTAGCCTATTTGATAAATACTACTGCTGATAGTTAGGGTACTACACACTATTTCAATTTCATAAAATTTCATAAATAAAAATAAACAACTGGTAAACATTTTTTTTTTAAAGTCCTTTGGCGGAAGTGATAGCTTAATCATTTAAATTGTAACTATTTGAAAAGGATCTATTTACAGTTTTAAAGGGTTAGTTCACCCCAAAATTTAAATTAGGTCATTAATTACTCATCCTCAAGTCGTTCCAAACCCATAAAACTTTCGTTCATCTTCGGACACAAATGATGAAACACTTTTTGATGAAATCTGAGAGATTTCTGTCTCTCCATTGACAGTCTATACACAACTACCACTTTCAAGCCCCAGAAATGTAGTAAAGACATAATTATCAGTAATCCATGTGACTCCAGTGGCTTAACCTCAATTTTATGAATTTTACATTACTCTTCTCCCTTTTGGTCCTTGTCATAATTTCTGCACAACCAGCCATCTAGCAATTTTATTATTGGCGGGGCATAACTGTAGAGTAAAATATTTCAACACAGGCATTTCAGTCAAATATAATTATGCAATATGTTACGGAGCCAATAATACGGGCCACTTGATGAAAAAAAAGTGGGATACTTTCAAGCACTGAATTTTAAGCACTAAACAGCCTCAGTGTTTTTTTTCCCAGTGCACCATTTACGCAAAAATAATAAACCCGCAGCAAATATTTAAAAGTTACCCAAATACTGGCTATTTCTCGACTCTAACTGACTGGACTTAAGATTTTCACCGGGAAAAAAGGAACTCAGAAAGTTGAGGATGGACTCTTTTGACTTAGCCTACCCCGGAAACCGCATAGCAACACCCTGGCAACAGTCTAGTACGCCAAATGTTGCAAAGGCAAATATTCTCAGAAGATATATTATTTGTATTATACTTTATTTGGCTTTATTCTTTCATTTACTTCCTACATATAGGCCTACTTGTAATGCAAATGAAGAGGAATGCACTGTACTCAGGCCTGCTTTTCTCCCCAAACCTGCTCAGTGAGTGTCTCACCCACAGCCAGTCAAACCGGAGAGACAGACACTCTCACAGCTGGAACATTCACACTGAATCACAGGTGTGTGTGTGGAGTAGATTAGGTTCAGCTTTATTTTATTATAGCATTCATTTGAATTTACACCCTCGGAATGAGTGGTCGTGTGTGGACAGAGGAGCAGTTTAACTGCCCCGTGTGTCTGGATCTGCCCTCTGACCCCGTGACCATCCCGTGCGGCCACAGTTACTGCAAGGCATGTATCGCAGATACTGGGATAATGAAGGCAGGAAAAGCGGAACCTACAGCTGTCCTGAATGCCGGCACGCCTTCAACCCTCGTCCCACTCTCTGCCGGAACACAATGCTGGCTGAAGCAGTGGAGCAGCTCCGGCGCGGGACCCTGAATCCCTCCGGGCGCGAGTCCATCAAGAGCGCGCGGAGCGCGGCATCCTCCGCGTCAGAGCGCGCGCGCGCACGGAGCAAAGGAGCCCCGAAACCCCTGCCCGCCTCCGCCGTGCCCTGTGACCGGTGCACGGCGCCCACAGCGGCCGTGAAGACGTGTTTGGTGTGCATGGCATCGTTCTGCGAGACTCACCTGAAACCCCACGACATGCAGGACAAGATGAAGAGCCACGAGCTGATGCGCCCACCGGGAACCTGAGTGAAAAGATCTGCCCCGAGCACAAGTACCTGCAGGAGTTCTTCTGCCGCTCGTGCCAGATGTACGTGTGCTGGCTCTGCACCAGTAACCAGCACAAGGGCCACGAGAGCCTGTCCACACAGGCGGAGCGCTCCGAGAAACAGGTGGGAAGCACATTCACACACATAATTTTCACGTTTTATGGGGATTTTTCATAGACATAATGATTTTTATACTGGACAAACTGTGTATTATATCCCCTAACCCTAAACCTACACACACACACACACACACACACACACACACACACAC
>FLSR01000174.1:59251-101482 GCA_900092035.1 Leuciscus waleckii
ACACACACACACACACACACACACACACACACACACACACACATTCTAGTAAAAGGTTCATAAATGGGAGTTATTTTGGTACATTGATAACCCTAACATAGTGTCAACCTTTATCGTTTATATGTTTTTGGCACTATTATAATTAAGGATGCATGCACAATACCATATTGGTAATATTGGTTTATAATTATTTTTTTATAAATCCCCATTATAAAACCATAATATTATTGGATATAAGTATGGTAAATGAATTATATTATATATATTATACCATTGTATATGACAATGCTTTTATTTAAAGGAATTTTTTTTAGGCCACTTTAGGTCAAGTCACCTTTATTTCTATAGCGCTTTATACAATACTGTTATTCATTTCGGCTGTTGTTCAACTGAAGTCACTTCAGTGCTGATTCAGTTCAGTTGTAAAGATCATCAAATATTAAATTATTTCATTTCATCTATAAAGCAGTTCTGCAAAAAAGATGTCATCATCCAGCTCAGTTCAGTTCAGCATCAGCATCAGTGCAGTGCAGTCATATCAATAATACTGTTGAATATTAAATATTTATTGGTCACATTATTGTTTTCAAAAGCTGCAATATACAAATATACAGGTTACAACAAGCCTCTCTTATTAAGCAATTTTCTATAAGGTACACGAATGCCAAGCTTTTTCCATTTGAATAACAACTGCTTTGAGGACATTATTTTTTGACATGGGAAAATGATCACGCATGCAAGGAAGGCAGTGACATCATTCAGAATAATGCTCTTTCACTGCCACTGTATGAAAAACATGACTCACCTTTAACTCTGAAGTGCTGTATTTATGTGTAAGTGTGGTTTAGTATTCATGACCTAGTCTTGTTCTACTCCATATTCATTCCAGTCCACATTCCAGTCTATTCTGAACACTTGTTTTGTGCGTTGATCATTGTTGTTGAATTAGAAAGAGCTGGGCGCAGTTCTGTCTGAGAACCACCAGAGACTCCAGGACAGAGAGAGAGAACTGAAAGACATGAAAAAAGTCTTAGACACGCTCACGGTAAATATTTATGACACTCCCACAACAACACAACATTATATATGCATATTCTGTTGGTTTTATGAGTTCCATTGCTCAAGATCACAGTCTGGAGGATCCTCACTGTGTGTGTGTGTGTGTGTGTGTGAAGCGTTCCTCAGACATGGTACGGGATGAGGGTGATGCGGTCCTGTCGGAGCTCCAGGAGTCAGTGCAGCGGATGCTGGATCTTCTCCAGGACGTGATGCTCTCCGCCGGGAGGAGAAGCTCAACGAAACCCAGGACGTCGTGACCAAACTGGAGGCCGAAGTCAAACAGCTGAAGAATAAAGATGGAGAACTCAAAGAGCTCATCAACTGCCAGGACAATATCTACTTCCTGAAGGTCAGATGATGGCTTAATCCAGTGGATCTCAACCTTTTTGACTTCAAGGCCCCTCTATTGTCCACAGCAAGATCTGAAGTTTGTTGAGAACCACTGGTTTAATCTATTTTGGGGACATTTGGGGTTTTCTAAAATCAATGTTTGAGGGCTTCCATAAATATAAAAGACAGAAAGGCCACTTGCCTGAGGCACTGTTTACTCCTGGTATTAAGATGCATTTTGGTCGATCGGATCACAAGTAGACGAGGGAGCACATTCCTGTTTACACCTGGTGTTTTAATCCGTCTCTTTTGTCCACTTTCAACCACTTCTGTCCTGATTTCTTCAAGGAGAGTGTTTGAAAGTGGACAAGCTCAAAACGTTTTAGACCCCGTTTACACCTGTATTTAGCGTCGTCCACTTATGTGATCCGATCAACCAAAACACATTTAAATACCAGCTGTAAACAGGACCTAAGAGACGCAAATGAATAATCTCTTCATACTGTCTCTGATGCCGTGTTCTTCTCCTGGTCTCCACAGACGTATCAGTCTCTGTGCTGTCCGCTGGAGGGGGGAGAGCTGGGAGCTGTGACCGCCAACCCTGAAGCCACGTTTGATCCCGTCAGGAGCGTCATTGTCCAGCTCAGGGAGAAAGTGGAGGAGATGTGTGACCAGGAGCTGGACAAGATCAACACGACAGGTACACACAAACACTGAACTACTGCTGTCAAGTACAGGGTCACTGGAGGGTCATTATTATCTGTGTTTCTCCTCAGTGTTAAACGTCACATCGTTCACGGTGGCAGACCGCAACGGCCAGAAAACAGGAGGCTTAATGAAGCGTAAGTCAATTTCTCACTGTATCACTGCTTCACTTGAAACACTGTATTCAAAGTTCACTGCATTTGGTACATCAACAAAAATAAGTTCATATCTGATAATCTTTTCAATTTCAAAGTGGAATGCCAAAGCAACAATATAAATAACAAAAACAGAGACAGATAAAATTATGCCAGTCATATGAATAAAAATAATGATAAGAATACATAAAACAATATAAAATAAACTTATTATAATTTTTTTTATTAAAAAAATATTAAATGAAAATTATAAAATTAATTACTTAAATTTTTTTTTTTTTTTTTTTTGAACTCATTTTCATCTTTAATAAAGCGTTTTGTGAACTCATTGTCATCTTTAATAAAGCGTAATATCATACAGGTATAAATTCCTTTGTTTAATCAAGGTTTATACATGCCTGTTTCCATGACAGAGTTCAAGATAAATCTTTTCATTACTACTGGAGCTGCCAGTTTTCTAATTTCAAATGATTATTAAACAGCAAGTACAAACTAGGCAAAATCAGCAGCTCTTCCGGCGCACTCAGTGTCCGAATTCACTCACTCGTTTTCATTCACTCCTTCAAGTGAACTATATTAGTGGAGTAATGGAGGAGAGAGTGAATGAGGGTATAGAGGGCGACACAGCCTATGTCTACATGCCTAAATGCACTGAGATGCTGCCATGTGATTGGCTGATTAGATATTTGCATTAATGAGCAGTTGAACAAGACGTACCTAATGAAGTGGCCAGTGAGTGTGTGTGTGTGTATGTAACACAAAATTGAAATTATAAATAATATGATCAACACAGTGTTTGGTTGAATCCTAGTTTCGTCTGTCATTTGTCTATAAACCTTCTCAGCACTTTACCTTGTTTTTTCATCACAGTGTTTTCTGGAAAAGGAACCAGAGCTGCTCGTGCGCAAGGTATGAAAACAATGAATAAAACCAGTGCATTGTTTTTTGTTTTCTGTCTTAGAATTTCTAATGTTTGCGAATATGTTTCAGGACCCCCACCACTGCCGTCAGTAAGCACACGAGGATCTGGTAAAACTTTTAAGTTCCTAATGTAATTTAATTTAGTCAAATATCAGGTGTGCCTTTATAAGTTGTTTATTGTTCTTCTTCAGTGAACACTCGTCCACAAGCCGTGAGAAACAGTGAGCCAAGAGGTGAGATGATATGATTTACTCTGACGGAAATGAGTTTGTGTGACTGAATGTAGGATTTTAATAGTTTTTATATTTGTACAGCAGTTAACAGAGGTGTTACAAGCTCTCAAAGACCAGCCAGACCAGCGAGAGAGGAGAGAGATGACAGTAAGACACGCGTCTCACACACTCGTACTCCTGTCTCCTGTCTGTGATCATCTGTAGTTTGTCATTTATAGTTTCTCACTCTGCAGCCGACAGGAGTCGCAGTTCATTGAGACCAAGAGAGACACAAAGAAGAGAGGAAAGAGAAAACACTGAAGGTGAGAAGGAGAAATGAAGACAGAACACTGTTGAAGACAAACATCTGTCTGGTGTAGTTTTGATCACTGTGAGTTTGATTCCTCAGCAGACACCCGGAGTTTAAGTTCAGGAAGAGGGAGACGGAGAGGAGAAAACAAAGAGCAGGGTGGGTTTCATTGGACGAATCTCACAAAGATGTACACGTCATATCCTAATTTCTTTCTTTCTTTTTTTTTTTTTTTAAAGCCTATTTTTCTAACATTAAAGAATTTTTCATTACATAATTTTTTTTTTAATGATAATCAAACACATTTTCTTCACGGTCTCATCACAATGTGTTTATAGATATATTTACTTTTGAATGATTCAACTATTATTTATTATTAATATAATACGTTATTTATTTCCTTTAATATTAGACTATGAAAATGACTGTAATACAGTTTTTATTTTATTTTTTATCACTTCAACATTGGCACCATGATCTTCATATGGAAAAACAATTTAAATACTTTATAAAATAAAAACTTTACATTTCAAATACTTTATAAACTTTAATGTACCATTTAAATATTTAATAAATGTAAATATTATAGATGAAATTTAAATAATTCATAAATTCATAAACTAGAATTAGAGAATTAGAGGAGAAAATATCACTTACTTTATTCAAAAACTCTAGTCTAAATATCCCAGAAAAAAATTAAAAATAATTTCCATCTGATTCTAGAGTTAAAAAAATGACTCGACATTTCCTACCATTCACGCTAGTGTCACTTCATGTGTTATTGTTCATTTTTGTGTTTTATCAATATGATTTTAGTCTTGATTCTGTTCTAGAAAGAGAAAATCAAAGCTCTCAGAGACGTCAGAGCACACAGAGCAGAAGCACACGTGATGAAGAGCAAGGTGAAATCACACACACTGTCATTTAGGTGTAAACGAAGGGGTTTCAATGTTTTAAAGCTGTTTTACTCTCAATTCTCAGCGGACCGCTGGAGCTTGAGTTCAATCAGACCGAGACTGAGGAGAGAGGACAAAGAGCAAGGTGTCGTTTGATTCAGGTCCCTCATGGACATTTAACAGACTCCTTTGGGAATAGCATGTTTATGCCTGTTTTCCTTCTAATAGTCAATGGAGAAAGTCCGAGTCCCTCACAGCAAAGCTCAAACGCTGCGGACCGACAGCAGCCGGCCAGACAATGTGAGTGACACACACACTCTCTGCCTGGAATAAGTGTTGTGTTCAGGGTTTTATTCTTAAATTTCCTCATTCTCTTCTTCATCAGCGGACAGATGGAGTCTGAGCTCTCTCTTACCCAGAAACAGGAAGAAGAGACAAGACACGGGTGAGCTCAAGAATACACACGTTTACTTTACAGTCTAATTGACGACATATGATTTCTATTCTATAAAGCTAACTAACTTCTGGGGACAAATGTGTACCCTAAATATACCCACATAAACCCACACACAAAGAAACCTAGCTAAGGCTTGTCAAGAAATCTTTACTGGTCATACTGGTTTGTCTAGCATCCAGATAAACGCCTGTATTTCCTGCGTATAGTCTCATGTGAACTGTGGTCAAATGTCAAGTACCTCAATGTCCTTATTTTTGTCTGCTATGGTGTGTTGTTTTCAGGCATGTTTCAATCAAAGCAAAACCTTTCGACTAAATTTAGATTTCAAACCTTCTAAAATGCGTCACATTTTACCATCACAGTGAAAGAGGCCACACCCACTATACAGGAGGCGGAGTCAGTGATGCCACGAAGCCCCGCCTCTTCCAGTGTCTGTAAGTCAATCAGTTTATGCAGATGATTAAAGAATTATTTGAAATTATATTTTACGGTTTAAATGCTTTATTAATGTGAATAATTAACCATTTCAAATACTTTATACATTTATAAATGTAGATTGTAAATTATTTGAATTTATAAATTTAAATAGCCTACTCTACATCGAAACAACAGTGAGAGGATGAAAATTTGTCATGGGGAAAAACTAAATTGTACTGTTGAAATAATAAAACATTAATACAATTAATAATCATAAATGAATAAAGCATACACAATCGTTCAAAAGTTTGGGGTAGTAGATAACATTTTTCTGAAACAAATTAATACTTTTATTCAACAAGGAACATTATATTTCAAATAAATGCTGTTCTTTTGAACTTTCTATTCATCAAAGAATCCTGAAAAAAATAAAAAATAAAAAATTCCATCAAGGTTTCCACAAAATTATGAAGCAGCACAACTGTTTGAACATTGATAATAATCAGAAATGTTAGAGCATCAAATCATCATGTTAGAATGATTTCTGAAGAATCATGTGACACTGAAGACTGGAGTAATGATGATAAATTCAGCTTTGATCACAGGAATAAATTATATTTTAATATATATTCACAGAAGTTATTTTAAAGTGTAATAATATTTTACAGTTTTTACTGTATTTTTGATCAAATAAATGTGGCTTTGGTGAGCAGAAGAGACGTTTCAACAAAATGCGTTTATAAATGTGTTTCTGTTTTCTCTGTAGGGGGAGAGCCCACACAAGGTAATGTCTGACGGGTTTTGGGGTTGTAGATATTCCTATTCCATCATGGTGAAGTTTGTTAAATTAATTACATCTTTCTCTCTGTGCAGTGAATCCCTCTCTTTTCCTGGACTCACCAACTGACAATTCCTTCATCAATCCTGCTTTTCCCACATGTGAGCAATTACAACGTATCTTTTACAGTTTATACTATATGTATGTATGTATGGATGGATGGATGACACACACACACACACACACACACACACAGGTAGGCAGATTGATGACACACACAGATTGATAGATGACAGAAACACACAGACTCACACAGATAGATAGACAGACAGACAGACAGATAGACAGACAGACAGACAGACAGACAGACAGACAGACAGACAGACAGACAGACAGACAGACAGACAGACAGACAGACAGACAGACAGACAGACAGACAGACAGACAGACAGACAGACAGATAGATAGATAGATAGATAGATAGATAGATAGATAGATAGATAGACAAACACACACACAGATGGATAGATATTTTTTTTAAATATTTGAATGATCATATTTTCTTACAGCTTGTTGGTTGTCTCAATCTTTCTTTACAGTGAGAGAAATTAGCATTGACAGTATTCAGGCCCCAGAGCCGAGGACCAGAGACGAGATCCTGCAGTGTGAGTTTATTCCTCCTCATGACGTCTGATTATCTTCCATTATCTATCACTAGCTTCTGTCCAATCTTTCTCATCTGTCTCTCTCTCTCGCTCTCCATTAGATGCTTGTGATTTGACCCTGGACCCAAACACAGCCCACCGGCGCCTGGTCCTGTCTGACGGAAACACTGTAGCCACTCTTCATCAGACGTCCCAGGCGCTCCCGGACCTCCCTCAGCGCTTCGACTGCTGGACGCAGGTGTTGTGTGTCCAGATCCTCTCCTCTGAGCGCTGCTACTGGGAGGTGGAGTGGAGGGGGCGGGGCTCGTCTCTGGGTGTGGCCAGTGCCTCAATGCCCCGCAAAGGGGCGGATCCAGGGGCGGGGCTTGGGTATAACAGCCAATCGTGGAGCTTGGAGCTGTCAGACATGTGCTGTGCTGCCATGCACGCCAATCAGAAGGAGGAGATCCCTGTGACCTACAGTCCCCGTGTAGGGGTGTTTCTGACCGGCCCGCTGGGACTCTGAGTTTCTACAGCGTGGATGACGGGCTGGTTCCTCTCCATGTCTTTCACGGGTCGTTCCCAGCCCCGCTGTACGCTGCGTTCGGGGTGGGCTGTGGGGTCGGCGTCGGGCTTGACTTCGCCATGGGTCACTTCAGCTCCACGTCAGACAGCATTAAAATCTGTCCTTTGTGAACGGAGCGAATCTCACAAAAATTATTTCCGGGGCATATTTCAGCGCAAAATCAATAGGAAAAAAAGGGATATTTTGGGGATAAAGAAAATCAAGTCTATTATTTTTTGGTCACACTTTAGATTAGGGTCCAATCACTATTAACTATGACTTTTGCTTCAAACTCCTAATTACTGCTTATTAATAGATAGTAGGTTAAGTTTAGGTATTGGGTGGATTAAGGGATGTAGAATATAGTCATGCAGAATAAGGCATTAATATGTGCTTTATAAGTGCTAATAAACAGCCAATATACTAGTAATATGCATGCTAATAAGCAACTAGTTAATAGTAAGAATTGGACCCTAAACTAAAGTGTTACCTAGCATTGGACCCTAAACAAAAGTGTTACCTTTTTTTTTTTTTTTTTTTTATAAATTCACATTACTGTAATGCCTCGTTTAGTTTTTGTTTGTAATTCTAATTATCCAATGATTGTTTTCATTACTGCAAAACAGCAATGATAATCATACATAATCAAACATTTTTTTATTTTATTACTTTAATGTGAATTCATGTTTTATGCAATATTTTGTTTATCTTATGGTAATTAGAATTGGTATGTCATTTTGCTTAATTGTCAAAAATAAATGCCACAATGTAAAAATCGTACAAAACATGCTTTTTACATCTGCAATAATATAAATATTTAATTCACATCACAATATATATTTTTTTCATTATTCTAATTGGATTTGGGCTGTAACTTTGCTTAATTGTCAAAAATATATATGTCAAAATGCAAAAATGGTACAAAACAGATTCTTTTGGATGTATTTTCCCAGTTTTTTTTCTTTTTTTTTTAGTTTATGGCAAATAATTACTAATATAAATGAACAATTATAGTTTATGGCAAATAATTACTATATAAATGAACAATTATTAACATACATTAAAAAAAATCTAATGTAACTTTTGCACAATTTAATAAGGGAAATGAATCATACTGTTACTACGATATACTTAAAACAGAAAATGAACATAAATAAAAAGCAATTTTTCAGCTCTTGTGTAGTTTTCAAATTCCTTAGGATGAAATGTCAGGGACACCAAAGTTGATTTTGTTTGTTTTATTATAAAAAAAACCCAACATAATGATGCTGATACAGGGTTCTGACAGCTAAACACAGGAACACACACCAAGGCTGTGGTTACTAGGTCAACCGCACAAAAGAAATCATTTGGTGCTTAATGTCACAACTTATGGCATCATCTTCAAGCATTAACCTTTGACCTGAATGGCAGCCGAAGCTTGATGACATCAACAGCAGGATGGAAATAAGGACACTTTGATACTTAAATCAAATCATGCGTTTAGTACTATACACTTCAGCTCGGGTTAGAGATAAAGCTAGTGATGTATATATGCAGCAAGCATGCTGGTGTTAGTCTGTTGTATGACGTGATCCGAAACCGACGATTAGTTTGGATCACGTTTAGATCAGTTTGTGTTCTTGTTCACTGGCATAGCTGACAGCAAGCTGATGCTTTCCCCCGTGCTGTCACTGTGTTTACTACAAAGCATAAAAGTCAGTTTACCACAAACACAAAACACAAGTTTTAGCTTATAAAAAATGACAATTCATATTTTAGTAAGACAAATAATTTTGGTTTAAACCCAAAAAGGCCATTGAATCTTGAGTCCCTTTCAAACTCCACCAAAAACATGAAATATATATGAATAATTCCTAACTGAACGGCAAGTAAATCATATTAGATATCGCTCAGGATAAATCTATTAACATACCTTAGGTTTACCTCATTGTTAGATGACACATGTAATGCCTATTTACTAAACACACTATTTTAATGAGTTAAAAACAAAAAGTGCATAAAATGAGAAGTGGGGATGACAAGAAGGAAGCACAATTGGAATTCATCCAGGGGCAAAGGTCATGGGAAAGGTGTCAAGACCATCTCTAGGGCTATTTTAGCAGGGATTCTGTATTCACTAAAAATACAATTTGCATGTTTTATATTAAGGGATGTAAACGCAAAAGAGAACGACAATAGAAAATAACAATCCTACTCTAATAAATGGGAAACTGGAGCAAAAAATCAGTGATCAAAAGAATCAAACTCCAAGAATAATTAATGTTTCAGTCGCATATTCATCTTAAGCCAAACTTGAAGAGTATAATGCCTTCCAAATGTACATATGGACAGATCACTCTTTCCCTTTAATACACAATCCCTGAATATCGATTCAAATAATACAACATTTAGTATAAGGTTACATGTAACAAACTCAAATCAATCCAGATGTGCTCTTTGTGACAAACTTTCCCAATAACCAAGTAATTCAGTGCAAAAAACAAAACAAGAGAAGCTTGTGTCCATGTACACTATAATGATGAGGGACACATAATCTTGGTTAGACCTTCCACCTACACCTGCAATGATGCAAAAATACAGACAATAAAAAAGACAATACAGGCAGGCAGATGTTCTACTAAACGTCTATAACGCAGGAAACTCTCAGGAACTGCTGGATGAATCGAGACAAACTCCTAAAATGAGGCTGTGGAGACGCTAACATTCATTTCACTAGCGTATTCCATTCTTGTTTGTGTTCATCACCTCAATCTCGTTTAAATTATTCACTAGGATGAATCAAAGTGACAGAAAATTCTAAATAAACCTACAGAAACCTTCATATTCCCAGAACTTTATAGCATTCTTTTAAACTTCCTTCCTTCCTCCCATCCAACATTCAACATCCTTCTACACGTACGTATTCCTTCCTGCTCTCCGCCACCTCACAACTCCACAGCCTCATGAGTTAATGGACAGAACAGAACTGCGATGAAGTGTTAATGAGAGTAAATAAGGATAAAGGGGTGAAGATAAACCATAAAAGAAAAGAAAAAGACGGGCGGAAAAAATAGTATTAGAAGTCTGCATTTCCCTTGAGTGCTATGATAAGGCCTTTAAAATCTTCAGAAACACTTTCCCTTCATTTTTTTGTGCTTTAAAAACAACCTTAAATGTCTTTCGGCTTCTTTTGGTCTGTTTACGGGTGGCAGAAGGGGAACTGACGGTTTT
This sequence comes from Leuciscus waleckii, assembly GCA_900092035.1. Classification (NCBI taxonomy): domain Eukaryota; kingdom Metazoa; phylum Chordata; class Actinopteri; order Cypriniformes; family Leuciscidae; genus Leuciscus; species Leuciscus waleckii. The sequence goes on from FLSR01000174.1 coordinate 69,914, forward strand.
GACCCCTCCCACATCCTTATTAATTATGCAGGTGGGGCGGGGCCTGAGAGAGGGAGGCGGGTCTACGTGTGCGGCGCGGTTCGTTTGGGTTCCCCCATGGAGGAGTGGGAAGGGCCAATGAAGTCGGGTGAGGGGGCGGGACAGGAAAGGGCGGACTGGAAACGGATGCGCTACGGCGGCCAACCATAACAGGTAGACTTTGATTTCGCCTAAGCCCGTCCAATAAGCTGCCGCCTCCTGTTGCTAGGAGGTGGCAGATTCCTGTGGATGGGCACCATCGGCATCAGACCCTTGGAGCACTTTTTTATCCAAGCCTAGCTTGCGCAGATGCTCCACGAGCTTGACGCCGTGGCGGTCCGGTTTGGTTGACTGTCCGTGAGGGGGTTGTTCAGGGCTGAGGAGATCCGGTCGAGAGGCACGACCGAGTTTCAGCCCGTAAACGTCTTGCAGGAAGAGCTCAGCGGGACGGGATGCCAGAAAGTTGTCCGAAGAGGTGGATCGGGAGTCGAAGGGCACTGGGGAGGGGCATGGGGAGTGGGAGGGGGAGTTTGGAGGAGTGCTGGGAAGAAGACGGAGAGAAAGAGGCTTTTTAGGTGCCGCCTCAGCGACGGGACCCTGAGCAGAGATGCCTTTCTCCAGCAGGAGCTTGGCGAGACCACCAGGGGGCGCTGCAGGCCGGCGAACCGGCAAACAATCACCCAGACTCAACCTGCAGGGTGTCACTGGAGTACTGGGACCGGTCCGGAGAGAACTCGGGGTGTTAACGCTGACAGAAGGACTACAGGCAGAGCTGATGAACAGAAACAAAACACAGGAATACAATTAACCAGATCCATCCATAACCAGTGTTGGGGTAATGCATTACAAGTAACCTGGTTAAGTAACAGATTACATTTTCTAGTTACTAAAACATTACTTTTAAATTTCCTTTTTCAAATAAGTAATGCAAGTTACTTTGTTTTCCCATATATAGACTGACAGCTCTCCTGTCCCAATGTTGAGAAATCATGAGTAAGTGCAGAGGCGTTGTGTGTGAACATGATGCTTATTGTAGTTCTAGACTAAATGTGAGCAGGCATTTACTCATCGCAGATGCACAGATTCAGTATTCCTCAGAATGAATAAAAACAGTCAAATGCAAACTCAGAATATTAGCAAACCAATAATTAAAGGTATAGCGGAGGATGTTTTACTTCCTGGTGGGTAACCTATACTATTGGTCCTCCTAATTGTCAATCATTCTGGTGAATCAATCAAACTTTTCAAAAAGGGAGAGGGCGGGTCTTATCTAAAATTTGGAAAGATCCTCCGCTATACCTTTAATTATATGTTAACACAAATATAATTTATGCATTTAATCTCACTTTATTAAGCAATGTGTTTGCTGCTGACCACTGATGATCCAATTCGACCATACTAATAAGCAAAAATGACTATAGATACACAAAACATTTGTTTTTATTGCTGAAGTAAGTGTTGAACTCTCTTCTCATGCGTCCTATTCTTCTGCAATCCAGAATGGCAGCACAGCTGAAAGGTTTGTTTGAGCGGCGCCCTCTACTGTACAGGCGTGAATTTATATTTCCTTCAGCCTGAGGCTTATTCAATTCACTTTTGGTGTGAAAGGGCCTTTACATTTGCCATAAATATAACTTTTGTGTTTTTTGTGATTAAAAAACAAACAAGAAAGCCCAGCCCAGATATATTAGCAATCTGAATCAGTCTTATAACACTGCTTGCTCACTAAAATCAGTCAGCTCCTTACTTCACTAAACTGCACATTTTTACTCATGTCAGCAAAAGAACAACAAAAATAATAACAGTTGTTCTTCCACGCTTGAACTGCTCGGTTTATTCCGGCTGGTCGTTGTTTTACCTGTGTGTAACCTGAGTGCTGTCACTGGGTGCAGGATCCGGCAGGTAGTGAAGGTGTACGTGGAAAAAGTGGAGCTCTGATATTTCCCAGGGTTTATAGCTAAACAAATAAAAAAAGTGATCAACAAACATGCATTATTATTCAGGAACGGACACATGGTGGTTGCAGTGACAGCTGTTTACCTGTAGAGGACGCTTTAGAGACGACATTCAGGTCAAACTGGGGATCTGCTGATCCTGAGACTCCAGAACTGACTGTAGGAGAAGCTGTCTGGTTAACTGCTGTTGCTATGGAGACAACCATTGCTATGGGCACAGGGGAGTTCCTGAGGGATGCAGGAAGGGGCGGGGCATTAGCTGGGCTTTGGACACGCCTCCTCTCGGTCTTCTCTTCCGAAGTAGATGATGACCGCACGTAAATGTGATTCCTTCCTCCTCTTCCTCCTCATCCTCTTTTGTTTTTGTGGCCTTTGTCTCCTCCTCTTTTCTCTTGTGTTCCCATGAGAGTTTTGCCTGGTCTTCATCTTCTTCAAGGTCATTCAGGTGATAAACACTGTCCTGAGGGAGAGGGCGGAAGCCTTTGGTAACGACACCTGGATGGGGGTCTAGAATAGTGGCCAGGTGGGGTTTAGCCAACTGCTGCCAATGATGAAGAGTCAGAGAACCTGCAGATCCAGGACAACAGGGACAAACATTCAGCATATTACAATGATTTCTGAAGGATCATGTGACACTAAAGACTGGAGTAATGATGCTGAAAATTCAGCTTTGATCACAGGAATAAATGACATTTTAAAAGTTATTAAAATAGAAAACTGTTAATTAAACATCAATATATATTGATGGAACATTAACAATAATACATGCTTTTAGTTTATTTAAATTCAGTTAGTGAAACTAATATTAATGACCTTACTATAAAGTGTGACAGTAAAAATGACAAAATCCCTTTTCATAAAAAGAGAAATGTATCCAAATGCTCATAGTCCATACATTGACCATCTTAACTGACTGAACATAATCAACCAAGAAGTACATGCCGATTTCAGAAAACGTGGCTGTTTTTTAGGCATGCTATCCTATCCTCACCTTCCATTGGTTTAACAATCTGCAGTTTTTCAGGAAGAAATGTCTTGAAACAGCTGGAGGAAAAGGAGAATTCTGATAGGTTGGTGAAAGAAGAGACGGTGCTTCCCATTGGTGAACTGCATCCGCTCGCGCCCGCGTCCGTCTCCTCCGCCAACAGCTTCAGCTTCCGGTCTCGCTCCGCCTGGAAGAACTGCCGCTCGCACACGAAGTTCTGCCTCCGCAGGGAGAGCCGGTTCACGGCTGACGTCAGGTCGTTTCCTCCGGGAGAACCGGGCTGACCTCGACGGGAGTTCTCTCTGCAGCGCACACACACACACGCGTGTCAGAAACACACAAAAGCATTGTGGGTAAAATTAGGGCTGGCGCGGATGAATCCAATGTTTTGAGGAGAACATGCGGCTGTCAGTCGCCGCGCCGGTGTGGATACTGGCATTCGGGATCACAGATTCTACTTTTTTGGAAGTATGACCAACATAAGAATTTTCACCGGAAAATGTCATCTGAACAAGTAACATCCACTTTTGTTCTGACCAACTAAGGGAAAAAAGCATTGTAGTAAATTGCGCTGATTAAATCTAACGATCGCTTTATCATATCACGTCAATGCCACTGGAATTAAAAACATTATTACAAGCTTACCGTTTTGAATCGAGCTACGGCAAGCAGAGAGTTTTGAACACTGGCTGGTTATGTACTTGCTCAAACATTTATTTTGGATCATTTTTAACCCAAAAAAGTTACGGACTGCAGCTTTAATGTTCAGAGAAAAAAGTATTGTATTGTCTCCTATGCCCACAAGAGGGTGCAAGCGAGCGCAAAAAGCAAATATAAAACAAATCAAGCATCCCATCTTTTATTTAAATTAAATTATATTCACTTTTTAAAGTGCATTAACTTTTGAAACAATTGTTCTTAAATAAAATATAATTTCCTTAATGTGCGTGCAAGGAAAATTAGTTTACAATAGTGCATAAAACTGTGTAGTGCATCAGTAACCTGAGAAAACACGCATCAGCAGACAGCATGATGTACTACAAAATAGCAAACTGCCAATCAGAAACAATCCACTTCTACTCACTACATCTACATATTGTTCGTCAAAATCAGCAGACAGTGAACTAGATCTGCAGCGAGTGCCGAGCGCTTTGTTGACAATGTCTTTCAAATGAACAACGCAGCCGACCCTGCTGTATACTGGATAAGCTAACAAAAACAAACCGCGTCAGTTACGTCATCATCATGTCTCGCGCGCCTCTTGACCTTTTACAGTCTATGCTCTTGACACATCAATCATTTTAATGCACGGTTTTTGCATTCGAATGTGCAGGTTTTCTTTTTAAACTCGACGAATATTCGATATTAACATTTTTATTGACAGCCCTGAGTATAAATACATTCTCCAGTCCCACTCACTTGGTGACGTCCACATCTCCAGCTTCTGCCTCTGTGTTGTGTGTGTGTGATGGATAGGGCACCGGTGTCATGATCACGCCGCTGCGAGCGGATCCAGGGATCGGAGGCACAGCGGCAGCCGCTCTCATCACCGCCCGATTCACTGACTGTACCGTCTGGAACACACGCTTATGGGTCGACCTTCGAAGACAGAGCGGACGGGGTCAAAGGTCAGTACTGCTGAAGGACCACATGGCTATGGAAACGTGACGGTGTGTGTAAGGGAGAATGGCGAGTGTCACCTCTGGTCCTCAAAGGCGATTTCTTCATCTACACTCAACTCTCTCCTCATAGTACCTTCAATCTCAGCTGCCAAAGAATCCTGACGGACAAAAAAAAAGAAGCAATGATTATATACCAGTTAACCCAAGTAACCCAAAGTTAACTAAATGAAATGAAATAAAAAACAAAACAAAACAAAACTGAAACGAGAAATAAAATAAAACAAAAAACGGAATTAAATGAAACAAATGAAAAACTAAAACTAAATAAAAGAAAATAAATTAAATGAAAAACAAAGCAAAACAAAAACCAAACGAGAAATAAAACAAACAAAAACGGAATAAAACAAAAACGAAACAAAATAAATAAAATGAAATACAATGAAAATGACTAAACAAAAACTAAATGAAACAAAATAAAACAAAGCAATCACAAAAAATAAACTAAATAAAATGCAATGAAATGCAATGGGTATTATAATGCTTAGCATGTGCAGGTTACTGAATAAGTTTCTTTTAAGAACAGATGTGATTGTAAAAGAAGAAATGTGTGTGAGAGAGATGGAGGTGTGGAGCAAGAGATTGTGTTTCTCACCATGGGATAGAGTCCATAAGACAGGTGTCTGCGCAGGCCTGCAGACGGAGTGCTCTTACTGCGCAGCTCCTTAATCTCCTCCTGAGACTCATGTAACATTCCCACACACTCCGCATTTCTGTCGGAAGCTCCTTCAGCTAACACACACACACACACACAGACCAATGTTTATATTCCGCAGGCAGCTGGTGTGCCTCATAATACAGCAGAGTAGGCCTGTCATGAAAATTACTATATTGTATGATATATGGACACGATTTCGATCATTTTTGAGGAACTCGACATTGTGTTTACATGCTTGCTGTTAGTTAACATAAGAATGAATGTCACCAACATTTTAGCCAGTCTTGACTGCATCCCAACCTTAACTTATCAGACCTCAAGGTTCCACCCAAAATGCCATAACCAATCAGAAAAAAGTGGGAAATATATATTCTTTTAATTTTAAGTCAAAGGATCATAATTTTCATGATCGAACATTTCTGGTAATCATGCGCATTCCTAGATTTATTTATTTAGGATATACATTTTTTTTTTCTAATTCCAATGCCTGAATATTCTTAAGAATTAAAAATTGCTCTTTGATGGGTGTACTTGCATTATTATGCTCTTATATATCTATATTTCTATATATCAATATTTCTATATCGTCATTAAATTAGACAAAATGGTCTTAAAATGACAGTTATATCATTGATTGCAATTATTTCTGGGACAATTTATTGCCCTCAAAAATGAGAGAGAGTTTGATATGCTGTATACAAAGAGATTTAAGACATTCTTGCCATAATACCTCCAGTGAAATGATCACAGCATTGCTTATTAACTAACACTGTCCTGTGACGCATTATAACACGCCAGCCTCTACGGTCATATTTCATAAGTTCAGCTAAAGTGCAATGATAAGACAGACACACCACATGAATGGATAAGTTTACGGCTTTTTCTAAATCACCGTGACTAAGCTGCTTTGCTGTAAAACTTTAAAACTGATATTTAAAATGGTTTAAGACCTTAAATCAAGCAGATTAATCCAAACAAGGCCCTTAACCTCGCATTTCAGTAAAACAGGGCTTTTTAAACAGTCTTAATCCAGATTTGCGTGTGTAGCTTTACCTCAGCCGTAAGTTGCCGTTGTGCTTCCTTTGAGGCTTGAAGGTGAATTCTCAGCTCTTCTTTCTCTAGCGCCAACTGAGAAAACCAAGAAATACTCAATTATACATCAACATACACTATTGGTCAAAAATTTGGGGTCGGTAAGATTAAAAAAAATTAAAAAAATTCCGAAAAAAGTATTTTGCTCATTTATTTAAAGGGTAACTGTCTCCAAAATGCAACCTAGGCTCTTTTTGTTAATCTACCCGAGGCAAACTTTCGTTTAAAAGCATAATTAGAATGGAAACGCCACTTTTAAGTTTGACCGTATTTTAGTTTTCGGTCAAATTGCCTTCTGAATGGGAGTGCTTGGGGCACGACTATGATAGCATCAAAATCGCTATTTTTAAAACACTAAGAAGGCTCGACACAACATGAAACTGTGCTGGAAGTATCACCAGGAAGTGTTGGGCCGGAAGTCAATGTCCTTATTTTGCAGTTCCGCTGCAAATACTGTGACGTGATAGTTCAAAAAACGTCATAGATAACAGAAAAATCTGAACCGGTTGAAAAATATGACCAAAACAGAATATAAAGATATCAACGAAGCAGCTGAAGAGAATAATTTCATCTTTTCTGTACTTCTAAACACTCCAAATATACAACAAAATGCATTTAAGGGCTAAAAAAGTGCATTTAGCATGATATGTCCCCTTTAAAACAGCTGTGGAAACCGTGATACATTTCGGGATTTTTGATGAATAGAAAGTTTAAAAGAACAGCATTCAAATTATAAATGGTCACTTTTCTTAAAAAAAATTAAAAATAATAATAATAATTTCTTGCTGACCCCAAACCTCTGAAGAGTAGTGTAAAAGTAGATGTGGCGTGATGTATGCTGACCTCTTTGACTCTGTGCTGGAGCTCTACGATCTGTGTGAGGAGTTGGGCGATCTCCTCCTGATGTCTCATTAAATCCTCGTTCTTCAGGGAGAGCTCTTCCGTCAGTGACACCATCTGACTGTTTGACTCGCCTGTAAACAAACACACTGAATAAATAACTCTAAATGAACCTACATCACATTCATAGAATGTTTCCATGCACTAATTTTCGTCAATCCGAATGAATCCAATCTGATTTCAGATTCTGAAAGTTATGTTTATAAGAGACCTACACGTTGCATTACGATTCACATAATCGTTAATATGTGCATTACAAGTAATCCGAACAAAACCAAAGCGCCGAGTCTCAAAAATGAAGAACGCTTTTGCAATAATGTCAGCAGAGCAACCGTACGCATGCTTACGGTTGCCCTGCTGACATTATTAAATCTGACATATACTGTATGTATGAAGAGCTTTTTTAGCAAATATTTTGTAAATATTCACAGCACTGCGCATGTGCACAAGGTATGTTTGAATCCGAATGAGAAATGGTCCGATTCAAGCATTTACATGCTTGATTTTTTTCCAGTTGAGTGGATTATTTTAGGTCTATCTCACCCTTCCAATCAGTTCAAGCGCTTTCAGACTGATTGCATGAAGACGTTTCAGTCCGATTGAGCCAACAATCTGATTACTAATGGATTATTTGGTTGCATGCAAGCATATCTAATGTTTTTTTTATGTACTGAGGCTCTGTTCCAAACCCTAGAGAGACATTTTTAGGTATCATAGGTGGTCTTTGAATGCAGAGGCTGTTTTAAAACGCAGGCTGCAAAATTGCATTTTGGCCAAAATCGATGAATGAATTTTTTGTGGAATCCCAGAACGCATCACAAAAAATTTCATCCAAATGGCAGACAAATTTAGTGTCCATTAATGAGGTTTAATTTGGTTTATGATGCTGCTGATTATACAGAGTCGTTTAAGTTGATTTGGAGCTCGGAAATACTCACGTAGCTCTTTAACGCAGTCGTTCACCAGCTGCTGTTCTTTCTCCTCATAAGTGTAGGTCTCTTTCTTCAGGTGACAGGCCTGTAAAAACATCAGAGGTCACGCTTTCGTCAAACCCTTCAGCTCCTGTAATATCAGGCAGAGCCCGTGCCGCACCTCAGATTCAGCGAGAGGTTCTCGTCCTCCAGCTCCTGGAGTTTGGACTGAAGGGCCTCCAGCTGGCTGAGGGCGAGAGCGGCCCCTGAGGGCCCGTGGTGGCGTAACGGCGTGGAGCAGCTGGAGTCGGTCTCGCTCTCCTCGCTGGCGCTCGCAACCATCCGGAGGAGCTCATCCTTCTTCGCCAACTCATGCTGAAGCTGATGAACCTGATACAGAGAGTTTGTGTGTAGCTTATATAGGGCACTATGAAATCAGTTTTAGTTAACAAAAAGCATATCTAATTAATTGAATGAAACTTGTACAATTTGACAACTTATTAAAAAAGTTTAACCAAAAATATATTTTTAGGACCTTATGAAATCGGTTACATTTTTTCTAAATTCCATTTTATTTTCCCCAATTAGGTTCCCCCCCCCCCCTTTTTTATTTTCTTTGGTTACTTTTCTTTTTTTTTTTTACTAAACTTTCCTGGGTTCCATTTTAATTATTTAATGATCAAAAACACAACTAATCAATTGAATTCATAAAATATTTTTTTTTTTGCCACAATATGAAATATATATTGGCCGATAAATCTAAGTCCAATTTTTTTTAAATCATTTTTGAGAGGATGATAACAAAAACAAAAGTTTCACCATTAAAAGCCATGTCCCAAGCACACAATTATAATAATGTTCTCATTATAATTTTATGTAGCCTATATATGACTTGAGCAGCACACGTTGCACTTAGCAGTATTTTCCATTTTTTAAGTGATTCCAATCATATTTTAAGCAATTTAAAACCATCAGCTGAAGGAAATAATCCATTAATTATTGGCTTTAATATATCGGCCAAATTTTCTTATCGGGCCGATAATGATAACATTAAAAATTAACATATATCGGCCGACACTGATATGGTGGCGGTCATGCATCCCTATTTATTTTTTCAATAATAAGGCCCTATGACATCTTTTATTTTGTCTAAAATTCTTTGCTGTCTTTTATTTTTTTGCATAAAACATTAACAATTTAACACAGAGACAAACAGAACATACAGACTTCATCATATTTCAATAGCAGCTTTTTGCAGTTAAATATTCACATACACCAGTCCATATTCAGTCGCAATTACCCTACTTTTGATTTATTCATCCCAATCTTTCCAAATTCAACGACATTCCGTGTTATACTTTAAATTCCATTTAATGACTGGATTCTGTGATTTCGTCCACGTTTTCCGCATTGTGGAAATCCTACTTTTACACGTTTAGCCTCAATTTTTCATGTGAAAGCGTGTTGTACCTGGTCTACAGCCTGTGCTAGCTGCTCTTCCAGAGATTCGTTTCGCTCCTGCAGCACATGGTTCCTCTGCAGGAGAGACTGACCAATCCGTGCGGCCAATTCCAGATCGCGATCCCTCTGCGGGACGACATCGTAATGCAAACAGACAGCCAATCAAGAGTCATTACGATCAAAGCAAACTAGACAAAGCACTTTATCACAGTTTGCTGAACGATCACATCACTCACTTCAGCCAGGAGGTGTGTGACCACGTCGATGTCATTGTAGGTCTTGGTCATCTGCTCCACCCGCTCAGCGCTGAGGACTACAGAGAGAGAGAGAGAGACAGGCAAAGAGTCACACAAACAAAATCCTGAAAGAAATCCTACAAATACTGGCAACTACACTAGCGGTGCACAGGTAAATAAATCGTTTTTTTTCTATAAACAAATAGAAAAAAAATAATAGTTCTTTTTTCTCTCTCGGCAAGACAAACAAAAATAGGAAGGTGTAGAAACACCCACACGCCATATGGCAAGCTCTACACATGCACCACACACACACACACACACACACACACACACACACACACACACACACACACACACTGCAGTGATGTCATGCACAAACCCAAAGTGCATTCAAAAACATATGCATTCAGATTCACTATTAATTGCATGCACTACACACTTTTTTGAGAGAGAGAAATTACTATTTTTATTTAGCAAGGATGCATTAAATTGATCAAAAGTGACAGTAAATACATTTATAATGTTATCTGTTTTCACCATTGATAATAATAATCAGAATTGTTTAATGACAGCAAATCATCATATTAGAATGATTTCTGAAGGATCATGTGACACTGAAGACTGGAGTAATGATGCTGAAAATTCAGCTTTGATCACAGGAATAAATTATAGTTTAAAATATATGAGAATGGAAAACGGTAAATTTAAAGTCTAATAATATTTCACAATATTACTGTTTTTTACTGTATTTTTGATCAAATAAATGCAGCCGTGGTGAGCAGAAGAGAAAAACACCAAATAATCCTACCAAATCTCAAACTTATGACAGTAGCGTACATGGATCGAAATCTAAAGCGAGTTTACTCTACACTACAGATGTACTGCTCTCTACTGCATATAAACACTAGAACTTTAAAGGGGTCATTTTCTAGACGTTTTATTTTTTCCTTAAGGCTAACTAATAATTTTGCCAAAGTTGCACCAAATGTTATTTAACAGGGTTTCCTTTTAATTTCTCATTTGTGCGAGAACCTGTGTCCAAACCAGATGCAATGCAACAAATCGATAATCAATGAAACCTGTTTGTCCCCGACAGATACAACAACAGCAAGACCACCTGGTATCTATAGCGGTTTGCTCAAAATTGCTAACTTTTGCAATGTTCACATTCAGCATTGATAGATAAATTGCTTGCTGCCACATGATTTGACTACTGTACCTTTAAGGCTTTATGTAAATTAGATCTGTTACAGATCTGTGATTGGCTAACCTCTTCACACATGAAATGAGTAACAATGCCAAGTTATAAATATCAAATAGGTGTTTATGAGTTAGGTGTTCTTATGTTAATGAGCTCACAGTTCAGTTTAGTTTCAATAGATGTTCCAGGTGGGAGAGGGAGTTTTGAGTTGTAAATAACAGAGATGTTTACAAATTAAATCTGTTTTATATACCGTTTTCCATGATATGACCCCTTTAATGTGAGTTTCCGATGGCTCTAGGACACTGCAGTACATTTAACACACCAGACTACACATGCTGGTTGTCCGAGGTCAAATACTAGCTCAAAAATAGAAGCAGAAACTAGGAGGACAGGCATTCTGTAAGAATAGATGACAGACGAGTGGAATATAGACAAATAAAGCATCAGACAGACCGTGTGTTACCTTTAGAGAGGCTGTTAGAGCCATTATGGGGGTAAGAGGAACCAACAGCTAGAAATGCTGCAGAAGGAATGAGAGAAAGAGAACGAGAGAGAGGGAAGAAGAGAAGCAAGAGAGAGAGAGAAGTATTATATGCTGAGGAATTCGGGTAAACATTCAGTGAGGGTGACAGACCAAATGAAAGACACCCTCACCAGTGGAGAGAGAAAGAGAGAGAGAGAGAGAGAGAGAGAGAGAGAGGACAAGAGAGAGAGAGAGAGAGAGAGAGAGAGAGAGAGAGAGAGAGAGAGAGGGATAATAGAGGAATACTGAAGCACCTGACACAGTCACTGTCCCGTGAGCAATCCTGAATTAAAATAAATGCATTCTCATTAGGCTTAAACACACACGCAGTTGTTTCACTATATTAGTGAGGACAATGCATAAGACTTCCATTGATTTTATATCAGGTTCAAAATATTTTCTATGGCCTAACTCAACCCATCACAGAAACATGTGCAAAACACTAGATTTAAGGAAAAACATGTTTTGGCTGATTTATTTAGCCTTTAACTAGTGAGGACCAGTAAAATGTCCACACTAGTTGGTTGTCCTAACACACACACGCACACGCGCACGCGCACGGCACGCACGCACACGCACACGCAGGTTTCTATTTACAACGGGTTTGTGCACCGTTGAGCTTCGTAGCTTCCAATCACAGACACGTCTGTTGAGCGCATGAACGCAGTGGCCAATCAGATGTGCTTAAGTTAGCCAGAATCAGCTCAAAACTGCTCACTGAGTTTTTGTTCAGCACGAGTTCTACACGCTCGCGAATCCTTTCATGATATCCAACATGATGCCAATAAGAGATAGACTGCTTCATTGATTATAAAAGGAGTTTTCGCAAGAGGACAGCTATGTGTACCTCACGTTGTAATGGACAGCTTCAGTGATTATAATGCAGCGATCTATATTTTGTGGCGAGCAGGACGAGGCCGAGGGCCTGGAGAGAACGGCATGAGGCCGGTGGCGTGACTGATAATGAGCGACACCTGTGCGACGCACCTGTCTCGTATCTCTCACGGAAGCATAAAAGGAGGAGCGACGACAGTGAAGATCGAGAGAGGACCAGGCCTGGACTGTTTTATTTGATGATTTGTTTTATTATGGGTGGTGCCAGTCGACCGTGAGGGGCTGCCGTCTTTACTTTCGTTTTTGTATTTGTTTTTTTTATTAAAAGTCTTTGAATGTTCGTCGGTTCCCGCCTCCTTCTTCCCACAACAACATACTGCCTTACATATATATATTTCATGCTGCTAACTACGCATTGCAAAGTATTATAAGTGTGCGATTGAATACGTTGACAATGAAAACCATAGCAATGTGCGGAACAAAACAATCTGATAATGTAAGTCAAATTTTATGTTCATTAAGACTTGGTGTAAACACAAAATAATAGACCTGACACTTTTTTTCTATGTACTTTGTTGTTCACTTTTTCCATATAAATGTACAGATTTTTTAAAATAGTTCTAAGCACTTTGTTTTTATGATCTGTCCTGACAGTGATTATTTTCTACTTCATGAATAAATAGTAAAAGTTAATATTACAAACTGTTTCTTTTCATTTATTTTGGATTTATTGTCAGTCCTGGGCTTACATGTCACATGGGTAGAATACTTTGTACTGTTTGTGAGTGGATGACCGTGTTTGTCCGCCACCACCGGAGACCATTTTTGACCCAGGAAAAACCCTGTTGTTATACTATATTATAGACAATATTATCCTGTAATCAGAGTTATCATCTGATCATTTAGATTGAGACACAGATTAAAAGATTATCTGGTATATGGCCTGCACTTAACTAGATTTAAACAAAATAAAACACACAGTAGATTTGTCTCCAAACTATAGCTAAGTTAAATTTGGTAAATATTTAACTTGTAAATATCCAAACTCTAACCTGACTCAAAACATCTTAAATCTAACCCATGTTACATCAGGCTAACAAGAATGATTGTAAATAAAACAATAGTAAGTGTACACACTACCATTCAAAAGTTTGGGGTTGGTAAGATTTTTAAAATGTTTTTGAAAGTAGTCTCTTCTGCTCATCAAGGATGCATTTATTTGATCAAAAATACAGTAAAAACAGTAATAGTGTGAAATATTTTTTTTTTTTTACAATATTTTACAATTTTTTTTAATATAATGTATTCCTGTGATCAAAGCTGAATTTTCAGCATCATTACTCCAGTCTTCAGTGTCACATGATCCGTCAGAATCATTCTAATATGATGCTCAAGTGGCTCCTCAAGAAACATTTTTGTTATCAACATTATTTTACAGGATTCTTAATAGAAAAGAACAGCATTTATTTGAAGAGAAATCTTTTGTAACATTACATGTGTCTTTACTGTCACTTTTTCTCAATTTAATGCATCCTTGCTGATAGTATTAATTTCTTTCTTTCCAGAAAACAACAACTTTTGAACGGTAGTGTCCATCTCATACTTGTGTACCAAATTTCCATACATTCATCCATTTCCATACATTCATTAAAAATCCAAATACACTCACTGGAAATCTGGAATAATCAACTCCCATTAGGGCTGCACGATATTGAAGAAAAATGCGATATCTCATTAAATAATGCGATATTTGATATGCGATACGATAATGCTTAAAGTGTGTAAAATAAATGTAAATTTTCTTTAAAATATATTTAAAATTATATAACCTACATACGTTTTTCACATTCTTTTTGTGACAAGAAAACATCCCTACAGCTTCTGAAAGTGAACATCAGTGTTTTACTGTAATATAAGAAATGTTATTTTAACATCAGTGTAAACCACAGGGTTCAGGGTTTCAGGTTATCCTACATTAGGTTTATTTAACAACAGAAACTGAATAATCGTGCAGCCCTAGTTAAAATACTGGAAAGCATATTATAATATCCATCAAAGTCTTTAAAATTCTGTACATGACAGACACATTTTGGTTTGTATTTAGTATTTCATTCATTATCAATGTTTCTTGTGCAGCCATGATCTTATAATCAGGTCAGAACAACCAGAACAGAAGCAACTGGTTGAGAGGCACACACACACACACACACACACACACACACACACACACACACACACACACACACACACACACACACACACACACTTACCTGATGTGAGATGGTGAGCTGGGATCTCTTCACTCAACTGAAGCATCCTGACAATCATGGCACTACTTCACTGAATCAACACATACCTCTATCCCGACCCAAACACACACACACACACACACACACACCAACTAAACCTCCATTCCCACAGAAACCTCAAGCCTCATAAACACTCATGACTCTGCAGTTCAGCCACAGATGTTCTGATCCGCTCGGTCAAGTTCAGACGTACATATATATAAACTGTTGTATAACGATGTCATGAAGAGCCTCAGCAATAAGTGACGCATTAGTTGTCAGACACAAGGAGACCTTTGATCTCCAGTAAGACATCAGATGTGTCAGTCCGGTCAGTTCACTTCCACTATCACAGCGGCCCTTGCAAAACTGTTGGCCACATCTTTGAGATAAATTGAGAGCTCTGGGATTTTTGCATAATCAACCATGACAGAGCACAGCACAATAACACTGGAACGCGGATGTTTGACCTGGAATCTCGAATGAGCCGTCGTCTTTTTACTGGTGGTGTTAATGTTAACTAATGATAAACCATTAACTAAAAACTCTTAAAATGCCGAAATAAAATAAAATATAAATATTAAATGAAAACCCCATTTAATGCAGTTAGTTATTTTGTTAAGTTTAAGTTAAAGTGCTAAAATTAGCGAACAACTGAAAAAAAAAATACAGCTAAACAGAAATATTAAAAATAATTAAAAATGACATACAGCTAAAAGAAATATTAAAAATAATTAAAAATGACAAAACCACATAAAATTATAAAAAAATTGAAAAAAATTTAAATATCAAATAATAGTATATAAATAATACTAAAATATTGCCTATTACAGATATAAAAGAAATCTGATTTGACTTCAAATTGATTTAATTAGATAAGCTTTAATTGCATACGCACATACTAAATTGGCTGATCTCCTATACAAAAATTTTTTTTGTGAAAATTGCTAGTTGATTCATTCAATATAGTCTATGAAGTGAGTGAGGAATCAAGTTTTCACCTGCAATAGCAGCAATACTGTTTATATAGTCTTACATTAATTAAAACATGGTAATGAGGAGCTGATCCATGGTTTTGCACTCATCTCACTACACAAACACTACGTTGGTTATGAAATAATGTTCAGTTTTCATCAAGACCTTAGTAAATGGTGTACTAGGATCTTCTATTATGTCTGTCCCTCTATAACTATGACATTGAGCTCTTGTTCATGCACTCTCATGTTCAGCCCTCCGTTTATAAACCTGAAATAGCCTCCATCTGCCCCTTCTCAGGTTATTCTTAGCATCACATCATCATCCAGCTGGGAGAAACTAGGGCACCAAGTCTCCGCAGGACTCCTCTTTTCAGAGCTACCCTAAACCCACACACCCTCACTCATTAGTGCTCTAGCACGTACACATGGTTTATCGCTGAACCCACTGACTAGATGTTTCAATAGTATCCAACAGCAGAGCCACAGGTCATGACTGTTTCAGGACATCCGCACCAGGCAAGCTGTCTCAGACGGGAGATTATAGACTCATTAAGAGTAGGGTTAGTGGTGGGGTGAGGTTAGCCATTTGCTAGGGTGGAGTTTATAGTAGTAGTGAGGTTAGGGTTAGTGGAGGGTGTGTGTTATAGGAGATTGTCGGCTCTGCCCTAACTTCCGGTCTGAGACAGCTGGCCTGGCACTGCGGCTCTGCAATTAGACAGATCTCTGATGTTTGTGTAGTTAAAGATACAGTCACATTAGATTTTAAAAAACTGTTTCAAAACTTAGTGAGAATTCATCACAGGAGTGCTCTCGGCGTGAAGTCTGATTCAGCCAAATTTGTACGTTTATTTGGCATCACACACTTCCTTCATTGAAAGGACGAGCACTGCGAAAAGTTCAAGAAAAAAAAAAAAACGAAGCAAGAGATATTGTGTTAAAATTTGCATTTAAAAAATGCATATGAAAAGTATCAATAACCCAAAAAAATAGTTTAGTATCAATAAAAATAGATTATTTCGACGACTATTGCATGCAGGGCTGTAACTAACAACGGTTTTAATAAATCGATTAATCTGTTGATATTCCTTTGATTATTAATTATTGGCATCTTGAATATTTATATCTTCGCAATTTGCAAACTAGGCCTATATTATTGCACAGGTTATATATAATGTTGTATATATAAATGTACTCGTTATATACTCTCTCTCTCTCTCTCTCTCTCTATATATATATATTCACGTAAAGCGGTGCTATAGCAAATCTCTATCAACTGCTTGATTTTTAATGTCATAACAAAATGTAAACTACTTTATTTCCCAGCTCTAATCTGCCAAATGCAACTTAATGAATATATTAAAATGCTTTTATTTTAATTTTATTTAAAGCTGCTTTGAAACAATTGACTTAAAACTTATTTGATTAATCGGGTGTAAAAAAAAATAAAATAATAATTTTAACCCATTATTTACAAAATTGTTATTCCACATCCTGGCCAGTGTTGTCATCCAAACAATGTGCAATTTAAAGACATTGAATGTATCAGTGTAACATTCAGTGTCGGTGTAAACACACAAAGCATGTCACATATCATGTCGGTCAGCTTAAAGATGACATCAGCACAACATGAACTCTCAAAGATGACATCAGCACAACATGAACTCTTACAGATGACATCAGCACACTTGGCTGATCTCAGAGACGCAGAGATACGCGAGCTCTCACTTCATGTACACACTGCAGAATCACGCCAGCACACACCCTCAACAAAACTGCCACAACACTCAAAGGAAGCATTTAACAACGCCTGCATGCAAGTACGCAAACAGACGGACACAACACACAATGCATTCATACAGAATCACACACGTGCACGAGTTCACCCCACATGCCCTGTCCGTTATAGATGACCTTGAATGGTCAGAAGTCCTGTAGTGCCGGTGAGCAGCACAAATACTTAAATAAAACAACACGCTCACACACACACACACACCTCTTTATGATGAGTGCATGTACAAATCTCGATATCATCTCACCTTCTGCAGCACATTGATAATAGAGCTCCTCATGTTGTATGTTTAGCACCGGCATGACCTCTTCTCTCTCTATTCATCCCTCCATCCATCTGCCCCTCTCCCTCCCGCCCCGTGACGCTGTCAGCTGCACTTAAGAGACCTGACCACTGATTCCTGTGCCCTTGCCAGGAACGGGCACACACACACACACACACACACACACACACACACACACACAAAGCATATGCGCAACCGTGTGGGGCCGTCAAAGCAATGCAACTAACTAAACTACATGATTCATGTTCAGCTGTAGATTTGAGATAATGCAGATTTGCCACTTTTCCCCCCCGAGGTGTCCCGATACAAAGCAACTATAAAATAATTATTCTGATACCATATAAATATTACAAGTAATAAGTAATAAAGTAAGTATTAAGTAATACAATTTTGTGTCACACACACTCTCCATTATGTAACATTGGAAGGTTTGATTGATTTTAAGGAATCGGATTGTTCTGGCAACTCATGTAAACGTTCCTTTCTAAAAGGTTTAAATCTTTAAAGCGTAAGCACAACATTAATTATTTACTCTTTTTAAATGATTTATAAAACTCTAGGACTGTACAACAATAATAATGTACGATAATGTTTTTTTTATTTAATATTTTTAAGGGAATTTAATGGTACTAAATTATATTTATGCAGCAGTTATAATCCATTTATTACCCGTTAACAACTATTTGAGCATAGACCAAAATTAAATTTCTTAAATGTTAAATCTTAAATGCTTAGAGCACAGAGTTAAGTTTGAAGAAAGAAGAAACTTGGCAGATTATTGCTGAAGTGAAAAAAGTAATAAAAAAAAAATAACTTAATGTTTAAAAGTATCAGAGTTTATTGTTTTGAAAAATGCACAGAAATACCATTAATTTTTTTTTATATGAAATATATATTTTCCAAAACGTGTTTTGCTCTAAAACGGCAAGTAAATCAAAGCAATAATTATTTTGATTTATTTGTGTGCAGTACCAAACGTTTCCACTAGTTGAAATTCGATCCCCATTCATTTCCAATGCAGTCGTTTTTGACCATGAGAAGTACAAGTGTGACTAATTTTTTCAGGCCATCTAACCTTTTTGAATCACGTCCATGTTTTTTTTCTTTTTTTTTTTTATGTTCACACAAGAAAGTGTCAAAAACTTGACCAAGTTATGTTCACACAAGAAAGTGCAAAAACTTGACCAAGTTTCGTACCATTCCAATGAAGTAAAAAAATTCAACATAAAAAATTCAACATAACATTTTTCGTTAAAAAATGCCTGAAGATCACCAGCGGTTAGCTTCCACAACAATGGCAATCCTGACAGACATAGCAACCAAACACAGTCATGCACACGTGTTTGGCTGCAAACACACACTCAGAGTGACTTACTCATGTAGCGGAAAGTTTCCTCGGCCAGCATGGGTGAGATGGCGCTGGGTTCCTCTGGAGAGCAGGAGGGGGAGATGACCCAGTCCTGACCCTCGTAGAGATACAGCGAATCCCTGCTGACATCCCCGTCACACACCTTACTGCCCTCATCTACAGGACACACAGAAATAACACATTCAATCAGGGGTTCAATGAACTTCACAGGTCAGAAGAGACACGTTGCACATTTTGAATCCATGCACGCCATCTGCTGTTCATTCAAGTCAGGATACACTTGGCCATATTATGAGGAATCATAATTACCTTGATATGTTGAGATAAAAAATAATAATAACTTTCAGAACTCTAAACTCCCTCCACAGAGTCTTTGGAACTTCTGCAACTTTGTGGTGTAATGAAGAATGTGCAAAACATGAATTAATTACTCACTGGATTTACTAAATGACTAGTTCATTAGTCTGTGATGAGGAAGCATTGTATAATTATTCTGTATCATGTGTTTCTGTGCCATGACAAATTAATCATCCTGACCAATCCCTAGATGTCACTGCAAATGACCATCCACGTTTACATGTCAGTGATGCCTATCGGGTGATCAGAAACTTGTTCCCGCACAGTCTAGGAATGTGTATGTGGAAAAGTTCACAAAACCTTGTGTATATTATAGATGTTAAGGCAGAAGTTAGATTACATTTGTAAAAGTATGATGTGATTTCAGATCAGTTTCTTAAAAATTAATACATTTACAGCTATGCACAGCCTCTAGAGAAGATTCTCAACCAGGGCGGCACCACAAGATGGCTTACAATGATTTAAAATGGACAAAACTCATTTAAAATAAGCTAGAACACATTTTTATTCATTATTCTAATTTGTTCCCTCAACAACTATCATTTTTATTTCTCTCAGTCTGGTTAAACCTGGAAGTCACGGATATTTTCATAAAGAATACACATTTTCCTAGTTATGTCAAGCACTAAAATATTTTATTTGGTAGAAATTTCTAATTGTGAGTAAAAATTTGAACTAGAAAGGTTACTTAGCCTAATTGTTAATAATTAATCATTATAATAATATTAACAATACTTAATTATATACACATGTATCTGTATATAATATATAGTATAATAATAATTAATCATATTAATAATTATCCTTAATTACCCTGAGCTTAAGTTAGTAATTAAATCTGACAATCCCAGATGCTAAATTAATTTACCCTGAAAAAACCCATTAGAGAGCAATTACATGACACACTTCATATAGACATTCAAGTACACACATTCAGTCTGAACAACACAAGACAAAAACATACACAATATAACAATAAATGTCAACCAGCAAAACCACAATCAATGAAAAATTATCATATCACATATTGGACAGGTTGGAAATGTTGCATTGATTTTAGAATTAAAGGGGAAATTATATGAAATCTATTGTTATTTCAATATGTTCCTTGATTATATAAGTAATATATTTTGCAAAAATGTTTATTTTCAATCCTCATTCTGATCCTCTCTCTGAAAAGCTCTGGCTTGTCAGTAAATGGCCACTGTTGATTGGCTAATGTCATTGCATAAGAAACAAGTATCAGCGCCCACTCGCTACTGCACGGGAATAAGCGTTTCGAAAACATTATCCATATAAAACCATCTTTCACAGACAAAGCTATGTTGCTGCTGTCAGATCCAATACAGCTGCTGCTTCATCTTTCAATAAATGTTTCTTTGCGCACTCTCCATTACACTGTGCCTCGTTTACAAGACAATCTGCAGTCAAACGCTCCCAACAAACATATAATCCTCAGACGCGATCTGGGATGATTCTGGGGATTCTTCTAAGTCTCTACAGAGATACAAGCGAGCTGTTTAAACAGACAGGTTAAAGTCACCATGAAATCAAAATTAGAAAATTCTAATTTTTTTATGGAATACTGCAATATTATAAATGATTTATCCATACACATAATTTTTTTCTTTTTAATTCATGCGCTGTTAAATTCAGCGACATCTCTTCTCTGATGACGTGTTTACTGGCGTGAGGGCGGGGCAACCTGTCACTCACATGAGATCGACCAATAGCAAACCACAACCATCTAATCAATTCCTCATAGACCAAATCAAGCCCCGCCCTACATTTTTACCATGTTCGATGAGCCGTTTCACTCGGATATACGTCACAATAGGGAAAAAAAGACACAACTTCTGTTTCATGTCGACTTTAAGCGACTGAACGCCAGTGGGCGGGGCCAATGGTGTAATGATGTATAACTATTCGACGTTGTCTTGCTCTAGAGGCAATCCTATGCAAATGTATTTGCCCATGTGATGTCACAAATCCCCACATGTTCAAACTAACCGTTTTTGAAGATTGCTTAAATAAATGCTCTCTTTGTACGGATGAGGACATTTTAAGTCATGCAATTTTGGAAGTTTTAACGGTACAAAGACCTCTATTTGTCAAAAGATCAAGGCAAATTTGATTTGTATCATGTCAAGAGCCCTTTAAGTTTAATGTCCCTCTCTTCCTTTTCTTGTTGCTCTGTAACATATTTCCGGTTGGGTGAATATGTGGTTCAGTGGAGCAGTTAACTGTAGTAACTCAACCTGATGTGACTTCCTCTTTCTGTGTCTCACACACACACACACACCTGTTCCCGCAGCTGTGTCCTTCTTCTCAACGCTCATGGGCTTCACCTCGAACATTCTGATTGGTCAGCTGGGCGAATGAGGGCGGGGCTTCTCACTCATGCCCAAACCGCACGAGCAGAAGACGTGAAGGCTGCTGATGTCACATCCTGTTTTGCATTAAGACACCATGGAGATGCGCAGACTCCAGCCTATACCTGAAAGACACAGAAATACCATGACATTTACAGTAATAATCATAAGCACATGTGTGTTTTCATCACTCCTCACTCTCTCTCTGCTGACATTTCAGTGTTTCTCCTCCAGCTGTTTGGCAGATTATCTCTCCGCTCCAGCAAGCCTGTGCGAGACCGAGCGAGAGACAATAATCCAGGCTAACATTTCAACCATTATGTCATTTGGAGAGCTATGGGGAAGGCTTCAGTTGTCCCTTACAAGTATTTGTTTTAATGGTAATTTTTTATGTTGAAGTATACAATACATGATATTCAGAACCAATTTCATTTGTTTTATTAAAAGAAAAGAAAATATGCATAAAAATATGCATTATGAATAACAACAGCAACAACAATAATGATTAAATATTATGATTATTTTTATATTCATAATGTACACTTTGTTTTTTTCTCTATTTTTTCACATTATGTGATTATTACTGTATTATTACTGTTATTATTGCTATTTATTAATAAAAACTGTATGCATAATTCATACTTTTTTACTACTACTAATATTTATTATGATAGTGTAACATATGCATAGTTATGAGTGCAGATTGGATCTAATGCAGTGACACTGATACAAGTCTGACTGTAGTGTCTTAAAAGTTTTGGTGCGCCTGTCTCTAAAGCGTGACTGTCTTCCTCAGGACAGGCCTCAGAGGGGCGAGTGAGGGGCACTTCCTGTTGTTCAGAAAAAGAAAGGCTCCAGAACGGTTTAAAGGAGCAAACATGAACTTCCTGTCTTGAGGTCTGGAGAGAAGAAAATCCCACAGAAGTGTAGGCCTGATGAGGTTTACAGAACATGGTATTCATTTGGAAAACAAGGGTTGGTTCTATAACGGATAAAAGACGAGAGCCAAAAGTCTGCTTACAAAAATGTACTATAAATCACAAGGCAAAAAAATAAATAAAGATAACAGAGAAACAGGCTATATTATATTCACATTCACATTCACGCAGACCCTTTTATACAGCACGACTTCATTGAGTCGGTAACATTGTTTTAATGTTTTTAAAGAAGACTCATCAAATAATGATCAAAATAACACAGTATAAGTGTGAAATATTATTACAATTTAAAATAACTGTTTTCTCTTTGCATATTTTTTTAAATGTACTTTATTCCTGTGATCAAAGCTGAATTTTCAGCATCATTACTCCAGTCTTCAGTGTCACATGGAAACTGTGATATTTTTTTTTTTTCAGGATCCATCGATGAAGTTTTTTTTGTATTCACATGGTTTTGTAACAATGTGCATTTGTTTGTTAAACTCAAATGTGTGTTTTTGTGTATATAGAGAGATCAAAGCAGACCCTGTTGTACCACAAACAAAAGTGAAAGTGAATAGAAATGCATTACAATGTATTACATAGGCCTATAATGGGAACAATTTAATATAAATTCCTTGTAATGACCATTACTTGCCTGATAAATTTAGAGTTAAACTCCAACTTCAGAGTTTAGACATTTTTTTTATTAATATTTTGTCAATATTATACTGCAAATCTGTACTGACCATCTCATCATGCTTTCACTTCCAACTAATCCTCAGATCAGGATCCCAAGCACTTAATCCTCAGTGCTGTTCCGTCCCTCTCGTTTCCCAAAAACTATTTAAACTGAAAATGAAATATAGTCAGGAGATAAGCAGCTGTGCAAGGCCTTTCTGTCAGATATAATTCCCAACAATGATATTTATATTCTTCCTCTTTTTGTCTTACTTCAGGAAGTTATTGTATCTTGGGAAGTGTAGAGATTGTGATGACAACCTCTGTTCTTTTAATATCGATCGAGCATCATGCCCACAACGTCTGACCAGCCCATTACAGGAAACAGATATTCAAAACCATCAGACGGACACAGGGTTATTAATAATCTCAACCTGACTCAATGCAAAACCAGTATCACTGGAAAAACAAGCATATATCAACACATCAGACTGTCCTTTTATTGACGCATCCCAAAAGTAAAGGTATATTTGTGAAAGTGTGGTTGCACTGTTCAGACGCTCCTCAGGATTTTGCCAGCATGACTTCAACAAGCTCCATCTAAATGACACCTGAAGCTATTACACGTCGTCCCATATATTCTCAGCCTCTCGGATGCTTAAGGGCGAGGAGAACCGTCAATAAACCTCCATTAGTATCTGTTCATCAATCTTCCCAATCTGCAATCATGTAATGGTTACAAACTAAAACAAAACAAAAACCATGTGAGAGATCAGAGGGCTCACGTTTAAGTCTGAAATATGACTGTAAGGAACTATTAAAGTCAAACACATGAGGCCTGATGTCTGTTACTGCACTTCTTGCAATTAATGTACGGCATCATTAAAGGAATCAAAATGTTATATATAAAAACATTTTTTTTAGTTTTTAGTATTAAGTATTATTTTCTTTGAATTAAAGTAACTTGTTAAATCTGTTGTCAAAAAAGAAACAAACAATCAGACAATACAGTATAAATGTGAAATATTATAAGAAACATGTAACGTTATTATTATGAGTTTAGCTATAGGTCTATATTTACTCTGGGTGTGTGTGTGTGTGTGTGTGTGTGTGTGTGTGTGTGTGTGTGTGTGTGTGTGTGTGTGTGTTGGTGTGTGTGTGTGTGTGTGTGTGTGTGAATTGCATCCTTCATTCAAGGAAATGTGCAGAAGAAAGTTATATATATATATATATATATATATACACATACACAAAGCACTCATGTATAATCTTCTGTTAATTAAAAGTAAACAGGTCGTGTTCATAAAACTAAAATTCATAAATCATCAGATGTTATTGATGATGGATTATTAATTGTCTGTGCTTGATGAATGTGATTAGGACGAATGTGATGAAAATCATGTATAACATCTGAACACAAATACAGCACAGAGATGCTCTATGATAAAGCCCATTTGATCTGATGCAACAGATTTCATAATCCCTGCAGATGTCGCACAGATTATCCAATCTTTAAAACGCGCAGAATTAGAACAGAAAACACACCAACACGTCTATTGAACACTCGTTAAAAGACATACAGAGAACAATATGCGTTAAACTAGATGCATTGTTCTGCATCCTAACGGCAATATGAGAAGCAGCAGCAGCACATCCCGTGACCCGTCAAACTCATCCTACACACACTCACACACACACATCTCTGTACACCAGCTGTGAAAGAGCGGAAAATATCTCTCTCTCTTACCTTTAGTTCACGTAAAATCCGTTTATCCGAGCGTTAGTGGTACATGTGGCTCCTGTCAGTTCGAGCGTTTGAGACAATAGCGAACAGAGCGAGGAGGGAGGGGTATTTGGGGAAGAGTTTGGGCAAATCTGGCATCAGCGATCCATAAATACGTCATATATTCCGCGACATTTATTTTGTGATAAAAGTCCCAGAGATATTTATTTATTTATATATTTTGAATGGGTCACACAATTACAATAATTATTATAAATTTTCAGTGTTTCATAAACAGCACATGTTAAACAGACACAAATAAATAAAATAATAAAAATTATTATTATTATTATTATTATAAGATAACAGAGAAATTGTAAACATTAGAGGGGTCAGAATTATATTATTTTATGTATTTATTTTACTTATTATTTTATATATTTATTTTGTGATAAAAGTATTATCTTATCTTATTATCTTAATTATTTACATATTATAGGTCCCATTTGAAAACAAATTAATTTAAGATCGCCTCTGTTTTTAGATCACTTCCTATTATTACAAAAATATTTAAAAGGTAGAGGGGAATTCATTGGATAGGGTATGTGCTTTTATTATGTATAGCCTTCTAGTTTAGTGGAATTATTAAGAGACTTTTATTATATACAATCCTCTGGTGCTCATTTACGACATGTATGAAAGACCTTTATTATGTAAATATCTCCGGAGCGTGATCAGCTGGGACTGTGAAGAAAAGCTTTGGCAAGTCAACTTACAAATGTTATTAAATGTTAGAGGCGCCGCGTTTTCTATTTTACTCATAGAATAAAACTGTGATGTGACTGTAACTGCCCAGAAGTGACGCTCGCCGTCAAAACCAAGGGTACAAAAATCAATTTACAGATGAACCTCCATCCACATTCATAACAATGGTGAGTTGTTTTTATTATATATGGCTTTGAGCGTCACATCAAACCCAGCAAATTATTGCTATGCATGATATGATAAAACAATAGTTATGGTAGCCCGTGCAAATAATGTTAAACGTGCATTATTACTGTCATAATTCTCTAGTACAGTCACCAAATGCAACATTATTTAAATTTATATGAAACAAGTTGGGTTTAATGTTAAAGTCCAGATTATTTTAGAGCCTTCTAGTGCACCATGGCTCTTTCTTGAAGATTTTTCTTTTCTTAACCCTGTTAACCTACATGCATTCACTGTCAAGGACTAGGAAGGGCACAATGCTGTCAGTTGCTCTGATAATTACATAATTAATAATTAAGATTTCATCCAATTTGGGGATGTGGATCTATATGTCTGCTGCATTGTGCATCAGTATGCATTTATTTAATTTACAATTGTGATCTAACTAAGAAGCCTCGTCTTTTGCTGTAAATATGTAATAATCTTTATATTTTCCTTATTAAATAAATAAAGTGTAATCTGGCAAGCATGAACTCATTTCGATGCTGCTAATAGTAATTACATAACGACACAAAATGGACAGTAGTTCCCAATGTCATCTGTGATGATATCAGAGCTGATGCGCCTAGACAGATGTGACATCTTATCAGCCGAGATAACTGAAGATGAAGATGATGATGATGATGATGTCTGGAGCAGAGAGGAGATCAGACTCAAAGACTCATTCAAGCGGAGCAGACACTGAATCCGGCTGCTCTGTTCGTGGGCACGGCGCCGGTCCATGCGTGGATGCTGAGGAATTTCAGACAGGATATATTTGAAATCAGACTGTTGAGAAATAAATAATCAGCTCGATAAGCTTTCAGTTAGAAAATAGTGTGCAATTCTAATGAAAGCTAGGATTTGGATCATATGCAATGTTATTTAAGCCCTGAAAATCTGATATTTGCTTGAAAGCGTTTGGTTTGTTTCATAGGACTCTAATGGAGCAGCATGAAATGAGATGAAGCCTGTGTGTTTTTATGCAGTGAAATCCGAGCAAAGCCAGGTAAGCGGAAAAACATTGTGCTTTTCGTGCAGTTTTTTTCTTGCAATGACAAATGCAGCGTGGCACACTGGAAACAGCCACTGAAGTCTTTTTTGCAGATGCACTCATTTTTTTTTCACTGTCTCCAGAATCAGATAAATGAACTCCAGTGAAGCATCAGCTCAGCCAAAAGCACCTCATGTCGTTTCTGGTAAGAGTCGAATCTTTTTACACCCAGCTTGTTTGTGCTAAGCTCATGATTCATGCTTTCTGTGTTTATTTCTGCAGGTCTTGTTTTTAGGTATCAGAAATGTTTGGTTTTGATTCTGGAGTGGGTTTAGTATTCAGTATAGGATGTTTTTATGGACTGAAGGTGTTCACTGAACAAAATCTGTGGCCTGATTCTTCTCTAGTCCCTAGATATCGGCACATTTAATAATAAACGCCCTCATTAATATCCACCAATTCTCCACCTCACCTCGAATCCAAGAGGGATGTGTCAATGTCTCACTCATGAACAAATGTTCTGGATAAAGGTTCTATAGACTTTATTCAGAGCAGCGCCATGACAGGTGTTAGGGATGCACCCATATGAACATTTTGGCCGATACTGATAATTATTTATATTCGAAAGCTGATGATAACTGATATATTGGCCGATAAATGAACATTTTTATATAATTTTGGAGAGCCTGATTACAAAAACAAAAGTCTCACCATTAAAAGGCATGTCCCAAGCACCCAATTATAATGTTCTCATTATAATTTTATGTAGCCTATGACAGACTTGCGCAGAACATGTTGCACTTAACTGTATTTTCTTTATCTGAAGTGATTCTAATCATATTTACAGCAATCATGGCCAACAGTGCACATCTGAAGTGTCTCAGCTAAGGAAATAATCCATTATTAATTGGCTTTAAGATATAGCTCAAACACTAGAGCGTTAGCGCTTGCAACGCCATGGTCATGGGTTTGATTCCCAGGGAAAGCAAGAACTGAGAACTGATAAGAATGTAAAATGTGTACCTTGAAATGCAATGTAAGTCGCTTTGGATAAAAGCGTCTGACAAATGTAAATGTAAATGATGATATCGGACAAATTTTCTTATTTGACCGATAATGATAACCATAAAAATGAACATATATCGGCCGATACTGATATGGTGTCCGACATATCGTGTATAATTAACAGGTATGAAAGCGAGGCTGTGAGTGATAGATAAACCGTGTTTTCAATCCGCTGTAAAAAGCTGTGTAAAGCTCCTAAATCACTTATAATTTCCCACAACTCAGGTTTTTTGTCGACCGAAATATCTTGGAAAGATATTTTTGCTGTGTTTTATCAGCAGAACAATCCAAAAACACAATTAAATAACAGTACAACCCACTGAAGAGATGTACGTCTGTCCCTCACAGCCTCGCTTTCATTCGCTTGGATGAAAATCAAAGATGGCGCTGATGTGAATAAGGTCTATATTAAGCATGACTTGTTCCTTAGTTGTAAAAACACACAAAAAGTGTGTTTGCTGTAATACACTTACAATGGATCCTGTTTCACTCAGTAATACATAAATAAATAAATGCTGTCAAAGTGATTAATAGCCATGAAAACAGATGTTAATTTGGCATCAATACAAAATGTCCATTGCAATGTTTTTAACTAATGTATTAAAAAACGGTTTGACATCAATTCTATTTTAAAAGAACATTCTTGGATAAGTGTCCTTCAACCATTATTCATAATAATCATAATTCATAATTATGTATAAATCCATTATTAATATCATCACGTGTCTGTTAATGTCTCGCTCCTAATGTTCCAGATTCAAAACAGGTTCTACAAGCGTGATTCGTCCCTCAGTTTGTAAAAGCAAACACAAATCACGTTTACAGCAATGCACTTACAATGGACATGGATTACAAATATCGTTTTACTCAGTAATGCGTCACATTAAGGAATTAAAATGTATTTGTCATTTTTTTTCATGTTGACCTTTTGCATTGGAACATTCCTGTTAGCAAAGCTTAATCAAACATGGCTAGTTTGATTTCCATAATCATGTCTTCCTTTTGCCTCGTCTTGCTTTGCCCTTCAGCCCACCATTTAATGCATATTCATACTTTGGATGTTCATATTCATCTCCATATTCATTTGTGGGGTGGGGGTTGTGTGTCTCATCTTTCCTCCCCTCTTCCCCTCAGGACTGCTCCTGTATCTCGTCCCACTCACACGTCCAGTCCATCAGCATAGAGGAGCAGTATGAAGACATCAGCCATCAGTGCTCGGTCAGTAGAGTCTAATAATAGATCATGATGGCTTCAGTGGTGTGTGTGAAGGCATCAGGCATTGACTTTCACTCTTGGGGAATTCACACAGACCTTGATTCAGTTACTGCACCGTTGATCGCTAGCAGGACTGAGTCAAAATGGTAAATTTAGGAATAGGCTCAATGTGGTGTCAGGTAGAATTTGAACTGAATTGGCCACAAACCACAGGGTGTTGAAAAAGAGTTTACATGGAATGACAGGAAGAGGAATTTACGGAAGTTGCAATTCTAAGAAGTGTAGTAATCACACAGTGATTGTGTGATGAAAGCAATACTGTCAATATTATACTGTATTATATTTGTGTATGTGTTTCTATCTATCTGTCTATATATATTATAGCTCCACGGTTCTGGATAAATTAAGAATCGCCATTGTTTTTGGTTACAAATAGAGATCACGATTCAACCTCGTTTCTGAACGGACAACTTAATAAAATAACATGTAAATTACTGGAAGTTCTGACAAATTATGAATTGCTGCAGTCTATTTAAAAATATTTAATTAATAAACTAAATTGGTTTGAATGAATGATTCAATGACTCACTCATAAAGACGTCACTTGTTTCATTATTGAATGATCAGTGTTTGTGAACGAATCTCTAGAATGAGGATTAAAATAAATTATTTTTAACACTCATTTGAAGCATTATTTGAAGTGCCATGTTACTATCAAAAGGGGATTTGCTATATATTATTTTTATTTTTTTTAGCAAATCCTGTAGCAGATCTAGGCAGGTGGAGCTGGTGGAGGTGGAGGGTTTCAGAACAACTATATAAATATATATATATATATGTGTGTGTGTGTGTATGTGTGTATGTATGTTTAACGCGTAAAAAAAAAACAACCGCAATTAACGCAGCACTTTTTGGCTCGTTTTAATGATTTCCTGTTGCGGCTGCTATTGAAAAGGCCGAAAATATGCCGTCCCGCCCCTCCATGTTCGGCGATCAGGTTTCATTCTCGCGCAGCTTTCATGAGCGGGTCTTTTCCGCTCTGTGTGTGCGCCGCGCTCTCTCCGTTCCTGTGTGTGTGTGTGTCGGCGCGCTGCGCTCCCTGCTCAATGTTCCGCTCCGTGTTTGCGCTGCGTGTTCTGCTCTGTCGTTCACGGCCCAAACGCTCCAATCATGTACCGATCACGCACTGAAAAAGCAAAGTCCGCTCAAATAACGTGAAATTTCTCTGTAGTAGACTTCTGTTTGCAATAGCCCTACTAGCTGGTATAGTCATGCTGGGCAACAATGGTAAAATGACCTGCTCTGGTAATAATAGCTTTGTAGGACTATATTTTATTTTGATAATTAGTAAAAAAAAGAAGAAGAAAAAAGAAAAAAATCTGTTAAATTGATTATGTTGATTGATTATTGAAAAATAATAATATATTGATATATTGATGTTTAATATTATTTTAATATAGTTATATTTTATATATATATTTTTATATAATTTATTTTCTGTTCCTTTTTTCCTGTGTTGTTTAATTTAATTAGGTGATTCTAAGTTTAAATATCGATGATTACTAGCTTGGGGAAAATGCAATTAATTGCAATTAATTAAAGCAAATTGTGCAATTAATTAGTAAAAAAAATTTAATCGACTCCCAGCCCTAATATATATATATATATATTATGATGTATAGTGTATATATATATATGAAGAGTTCAGATGCAAAAGCCTCTAAATGCCATCTGAAATTTTCTTATAGAATGATCATTTTTATCAAGCTCGTATATTTAAGTTCAGTAATTTCACCTCTAAATGCCATCTGAAATTTTCTTATAGAATGATCATTTTTATCAAGCTTGTATATTTAAATTCAATTATTTCACTTAAATGGCAATGAAGATTACCTATTAATTGTAATTTAAGGGAAATTACTGAACTTAAATATACAAGCTTGATAAAAATGATCATTCTATAAGAAAATTTCAGATGGCATTTAGAGGCTTTTGCATCTGAACTCTTCATATATATTTAAAATTTGTAAGACGTGTTTTCTGTAAGAAAGCTTTATGCGAGTAGGCGTGATCACATCATTAATATGTATGGCTTTCACACCTGAGAAAGA